>BOPP01000016.1:3625262-3640600 GCA_017312745.1 Gryllus bimaculatus | reverse complement strand
GAGACAATTTTCATGTGTCATAATTATTATTTGTGCTAAACAAGTTCATAATATAATCAAATTTTAAAAATAATACACCTGCCTGGCTCGCTCTCGGCATATGAAATGACTGCTCAAAACGGTTATCATAATTTTTCATAAAAAAAAACATATTAATAAGTAATTTCGTTATGTCCTATGTTATTCCGAAAAGGCAGAAGAGTAATTCACAGTGATTCGCCATCATAGGTTCGGTTGAACGTTTCTGATCGCGAGGTCCTAAGGTTCGACTCCCTGCGGTTTCGAATATCCCAGACGGTATAAAGCTGAGTTGAATTCAACCTAAATTTAGAGAAGTCTAGTGACCGGATTCTTTAATCTATAATTTTTCGTCGTTTCCCTGATAAATCCAGGCGAGTGCCTGAGCAGTACCTTAACAAATGAGCCAAAGAGCTCGCGCGATATTTCCTTCTTCGCTGTCTTTTTCTCGGCCTTACATTTCCTCATTTAGATGTAATGTAGACACATTAAATGTGGTCACTACGCTCATATCATATTCTGGCTGGAATTAGAGGTGGTATCTAGAGAAGGAAATTGTCAAACCCGGCGTGAGGATCGACACATTTGTCGATGAATGTCGAATTAGTAAAAGCAGTTTCAAATATGTATCATTAGCTTCTAGGGGAGTATCGGAAGCTCTATGAAGTTCCCCTCGCCTTCTCTTAGGTGCGCTTCTGGATGATTATGATGACTTATTATATACTATGTTGGAGCAAGGGGAGGTAAGAGAAAATGGTGGTATACCGAGAAAACCTGCCGCCAACCTTTTTACACACTACTAAATTCGATAGAAATGCGGTTTGTGATGCGATTCGTTCACGCGCGCTGTCGATTCCGAGAATGAGTCACTTGCGGGTCACTCGAAAGTGACGCTTCGCTATGCAATTCCAAATTGAGGACACGGATCGGGCCTTCGCGTTAACATAAAACATCCGTGAGTCTGTTCAACGCATAATTACCAACGCATTTTATACGAATACATCATAAAAATCATTAGATCTGTATATTTTCTTAATGCTTTCCGAAAAAAAGTCTATTTTCCTGCCTTATGTTTGCCTCACAAGTTTTTGCTCCATGTACACTCGCGTGTGAACGAATCTTACGCGTCCGCGTGCGTGAACAAATAGTATCACACACTGCCTTTCAGAGCAAATTTCGCATGCGTTTGCCACTATCTGAACCCCAGTTCCAGCGGTGGCAGGCGATTCGTCGAACTTGCGTAGTAGAATGTTCATGAATAAAAATTGTTTTGGTTGACCGAAAGCATTGTATTCAACTAAACTACTGCAGAAGGATGACAGCCACACTTTCCATTTGGCTGAGTTATGCCAGACGAACAATTGCATTCGGTTGAACAAACGGTTTGTATTTGAAGTCGTAGGCTTCCGCGGCCAGAGTCATGTGCATGATCTTGGCTGTCCGGGTGACGCCGCGTCGAAGACGTGTTCGGTTGTATTTGCATATCAGGTGAAAGATCATGTATCGGTCATAACAAGTAAGATGGAAATGATTGCAAAGGTGACAAGGAAATCCTAGATTAAGGGAGAATGAGGTAATGACAGAGATTGGGATAGTTCTTGTAGTAACATCAGCGGAGTGAAAGTTAAGGAATGGAGTGATATTATTCTGAAGGGAAGGGATGTTTGGAGGGGATTATAAAGGTTGGAGGATGCTGATCATCAGTGAAAATTTCCTCAAGTTTACACTACCAGATGTCCATGATGAAATGGTATACATTTATTCAAGAAATTGTAACAAATATGGCTTTTTTTTCAAAAATAAAATATATGAAAGTGATGTTTATAAGCGTTTATGTTTGCTGTGGAGGAGTTTTGGTCAATACAACGGTAATATTATGATTACGAAATAGCGTGGCTCCTCGTTACAGCATTTACCTCGACACATGCTGCAGTAGATCAATGTTACTGCACATCTCCGGGAAGCAGAGAGATCGAATTAGGTTATTTGATGGGCCTAGCGCCTGTCAACAGATGGATGACTTGCCGTATCGTTAACATCGCTGACCACCTCCGGGGCTGAGATGAGTGACTGCTGCGCTCTCAATGATGCATTCCTACGACTACCTCATACATTTTTCACTACACAGTTACCTTCTAATAGCTCTAATTTCTGGTATTGACCTGACCTGCGTCAAAATAACATTTCTCCACACATTCAGTGTTACGGACAGTAAATTCTGATTGTAACACAAATTGAGGTGTGATATCAAGTTAACGTTTAGAATAAATCACCTCGTCTGTGACGTAACAATTGACAAGTGTTTTGATTTCAATTGTACATAATTACATATTTTTTTGTTTAATACCCTATAGTACTCAGACAAACACTTCAGTTAGTAAGAAAATCACGAAAATTCTTACTATAAATAACTACAATTTTGTCAACTACAATAAAAAATGCACTATAACTTTGGTACATTTATTATTTAAATCAGTTTTATTGAGCTTATTGCACAACTAATGGTGCTGAACTAGTGGAGTGTATTTACTCGCCCGTACTGTAAGTCATAATGCATTAACGACGCTTCGACATGATAAGTCATGTCGCACCTCCAATAGAAAAGTGACACAAGTGCGAATTTCTGATTTCTCAGGAATTGCCATTTTAAGTTTCGTAGTTCTGTATTACTCGTTATAGATTGTGCCAAATATTCACCTTCTAGCGAACAGTAATTGAACTAATTCAAAATCAACTTCAGAATAGTAGCACTAACTCTTGGTAACCATCTTATCAGCTTTTAGCTGAAAAATGACAATTTCGCACTTGCGTCACTTTTCTATTGGAGGTGCGATGTGTTGTTGGTATTGTCGTTCACACATTCATCCCATTGAATTCTGTTGAAAAGAAGAGCGAATAATGTCGAAGCAGTAACAATAATATTAAGAAATAAGAAATTTGAAATATAAATTACGCTCTCAAAGTATGGCATTGTTTTTATTACACATTTTCCTTCACAGAGGTATATTTTGATATAACTATTAAAAAATCCTCCAACAAATAGTGATTCACATCTAAAGGCTATTTTGTAGTGAACAGGACGTTTGTAATAATTGAGGGGCGGATTTTAATGATTCTTTTGTTTTCACATTAGAAATATAGCGTTTAGTACATAAATTCATTTTACGTTAAGACAAAACGAAATGATCCATTTTTATATTTGTTTGCATTTTTCGTCGATTTCGACTAATAAGTCATTTTTCAACTTTTTACGTCAATTTTAATGCATTTTTCGCTGATTTCATTGATTTTAATATCATTTTAATGATACTTGCTTCAAACAAAATTTACGAGGTGCAACAAATGTTCACCATAGAATTCCTCAGTAGCCTACTTGATTTGTTTAGTAATTTCAGCCGTTGTGAGTACTATGTAATCTAAGATTATTGTGACGCTTATCTGTGGCATTGTTACTTCGACCGATTTCGCGATATGGGCCGAAATTTTCTTTTACAGAACTTTCCAAATTAAATGTTTGCAAGCTGAGTTCACTTGAACAAAGGGAAGAAGCCTCGATTACATCAGTAACATATCCAACAGCTTGAGTTGTTCATCTCAAGTGGTTTTTATCCATTTAGATACGTCATTTTTCTTTCTTTTTTTGGCATTTTTAAAGCATTTTAAGAGCATTTTATTGATCATTTTGGGAATATTTTAGATTAATCAGGAATTCTGTGATGGAAATTTGTTGCACCTCGTAAATATTGTTTGAAGCATCATTAAAATTATAATACAATCGATGAAATCAGCGAAAAATGCAATAAAAATGACGTAAAAAGGTAATAAATTACTTATTAGTCGAAAGTGACGAAAAATGAGAAAAAAGACGTATAAAATGAGTCATTTCGTTTAGTCATAACATAAAATGAATTTCTTTACTAAACGGCATTATTCTGAAGTGAAAACAAAAAAATAATTTTCATCAAAATGCTCCCCCTAGTAATAACCCGGTTTGCGCAATGTGTTTGGTGATAGGAATATGAAAACTAACATTCTAACTTTAAGGAAAGAATAAAATGCTCAAGGCCATCGAAGCCATTTTATTGGCAAACGCATGAAGTTTTCCCAGTCACATCGTTCCCTAGGGAGGCGGCCCTGGCGGCTGGAGTTCCCCCCCCCCCGCTGCGTAAGGCGGTGCACTGGCAGTCTGGCCATGTCGTGACGCCCGCCCGCCCGCCTTCGCGCCGCGCTCCTATCCCGTAATTACGCGGCCGTGCTGTGCGCCCGGATAGTTACTCACAGGTATTATGCTTGTAAGAAGATATCGAAAGACCCGAACTACTACTTGACATCTGATAGATGGAGAACGAGTGTACTCTCATAATAGAGACAGAGCGTGCGAGCACGCTCGCTGGTGGGGCCACGAAACCCAAGCTTCGCAAAGAGCGCGTGGCGGTCGCGCAGTGCTTTGAACTCACTCGTCGCCCACGTCACAATCACAACTCTTGGAAACCCGTTCATTTATGAGGTTGTCGGTCCTACATGCTCAACTCTTCCGACGAGAATGCTCCCAAATATGTTATTTTACCGAGATCTAATCCGAGATCGAGTTACATCTACAACGGCAACGATACCGTGTAACCGGAGTACTACAGAATATTACTCTACATGTACACGTCCGTGGTAACGCTATTGCTGTACTTCGCCTTTCCTTATCATCAAACTGTCCTATTCATGAAACTAGCCGACTGTCTATTTAAGATCACTAACTCCATGTGTGTGATTCGTTGCAATCTAAATGTTAAGCGCTTCTGGTTCTGTTTGAAGCCTTAAATTCAAATACGTCTATTCTACACAAGACAATATGAAACATCAGACCGAAGAACTTCTACATCATCAAAATCATAACATCTTGTGAACATACTAATAGTTTCTGGCTTTTATCAAATAACACCTGTTTAATTTCTTTTGTCAGAAAAAATTAATTTTTTACGGTCTGCATGTAATCGAGATTCGAGTGCATCCATTTTCCTAGATTCAAAATGCCCACGAGGAGAGTGTCTTTTCATTTTGAGTTATTGCCTCTACCGGGCTTAACATTTGGGCTGTAATTATTTCATAGTTACTTTATCTATTGAATATACACATCTCCTAAAGAAATCGCATTATTTAAGCTTATTCCGAAAGTCAATTTTGTGCTGTAGATAGAGAACATGTATGTCAAAATATATACGTCTTTTGACAATTTGCGTTGTCGATATCTTCATGAAAGACACATCATTATTATTCATCATCATGGCGTGTGAGTATTGCATATTCCTAGTATTCAGTGGTATTTACATCTTCCAGCAGTTTTGCACGACCAAAGAAAACTACTATTCAGCGCAATATTCATATCTACGCACTACTCGCTGCAATTTTTCAAACCCTTAAAATTCACAGATTTCGTTGTATATACTTTCTGTAATGTCCAACCCCATTGCCGCCTTTCATACATTTACTAGTAAAGAATCATAATAGCGGAAGTACAGAGATTTTGTTTCGTTAGATTTCGTGTTTAGGGATATTACTTTCATATGATACTACTGAATATTTTTATGATATAATTATTCTTTATGCCAAAATATCATGAAGTTGATAGGGAATAAATTAAATTTGTATAATTCATGCTAGTGATATTTTTACTACTTTCTTATTTATTGCGTTTTTATCATGAGCATATTGGTATTCATTATCGATAATTATCATCGTCGTTGATATTATTATTATGAGCATCATCATCAGGAATTTTCTGTCGCGTTCTACCTGGAAATGTCTCACAACCTCGAGCGCTGTTGACCCCTTCGCTTAATGCCACCCGAATAAAGAAATCTTCCACTCTGCCATCATCGTAACTTCATTTGACCTTTTTTTTTCGACATTCGAGATCTCCGGAAGATCTCCATCTTTATGCTTTCGGCTACCTCTACCGCCAGCTGCACATCACCTCCCGCACAGGCACCCGGCAGACTGGACCGACCAACCGACCGACCGACCAACGGACGGACGGACAGACGTTAAGTTTCGGTGTAGATACTATTAAGCGCGCTGCGCCATTAAGTGCGAGAAGTAGTCGGTTGCGGCCGAGGCGGTCTCGCCACCGCCGCCGCCGCCGCCGTCGTATCTCGTCCACCTATAAAACACGGCGTTTCAATCCTGTCAATGGCGCAGTCGAATAAATGACAGCGGAGTGCTGAGCCGCAATAAACAGGGTCGAGCCAGGAATTTACAGCCGAGCTTTATGGATGGGAACCCCGCCTCCGCAGCCGCTGCAGCCGCCGCCTCCTCGGCCGACGCCGCATCTTCATTAGAGGCGACGGCGCGGCGAGGCGGCGATCCGCAGGCTGGGTGGCGGGTGTGCGGTGGGCACCGGTACCGGGCAGAGAGAAACAGGCGGTGGGTACCGGGGGTGATGACTAGGCGGTTGGTACCGGGCGGTGAATATCGGCCGGTGGGTATCGGGCGGTGTGTACCGTGGGTGAGTACCGGGCGGTGGGTTACAGGCAGTGGGTACCGGTCTGGGGGTATCGGACAGTGGGAACTGGCGGTGGGTCCTGGGCAGTGGGTACCGCGTAGTTGGTAACGTGCGATGGGTACCGGGCGGTGGGTACCGGGGTGATTACCGGGTGATGGGTACCGGCCGGTGGGTACCGGGGGTGATTTCTGGGCGGTGGGTACGGGCAGTGGATAGTGGGCAATGGATACCAGGTGGTGGGTACCAGGGGTGAGTACTGAGCGGTGGGTACCGGGTGGTGGCTAAATGGCGGTGGGTACCGGGTGAGGGGTATCGAGTGGTGGGAAGTGGCGGTGGGTATTGAGCAGTGGGTATCGGGAGGTGGATTCTGAGCGGTGAGCGGTCTTCAGTAGGGTTTGAATCAACTTATGCGCATATCATTGTCGCCTGCACCATGTCAGTATATTTGTGACATTTTTACGTAGGATGGGATATAACTAAAACGATCTTTTACCAAAATTTTTATATACAAATATAAAATAGTTTTGAAAAATCTCTTCTAAGAACTCATTTATTGCCGTGAGTAATTTTTTGATCTACATGAATGAGAAATAACGATATGCGAGACAATTGTTAAGAGCATTGAGGGCGTTATTCTTAAGAATAATAATTTCCCCCCAGAAGAGTAATAATCACCATCAAATCAAATTAAAGGAGGCAGCAGAGTGACGCAATGGAAGCGTACGAAGCCCATACCTCAGAGATCCGTGGATGAAAAGCACGCTCTGTTAATTTGCAGCCTCTGTGATGTCTCTTGGTCAGCATTCTAGCATTCTCTGGGGCTGTCCCGAGTTCGATTCCCGGCAATAACGAAAATGAAGCTGCAGCTTTCTATTACAAATGGAGTCATTTTCTACATCTTAGTAATGAAAGAAAGCTCAGCAGGCATAAAAAGCTAGACCTAGTAAGAATAAGTTAAGCTCGCTACATGGCTTCCTTACCTCCAGGCGTGGATAATAAGTATATTTATTATTTTATAAAAACAGGGACCAGGCCTGAGAACACAGCTAGCCAGTAAAAATCGAATTAATCGGACCCAAAAATGTCAAATTCATTACTGTAGGACTTCCCGTTTCTGATAATTTGTTTGTTAACATCCTTATTTCGGGATGTAAATCTAATAAACGAATAATATCAGCGCTCTACAATCAGGAGGAGGTAGTGTAGTTTCAAGTATTTTTGGAAGTGTCGAGGTAAGAGAGTGCAAAGAGTGTAAGAAAGTGCGCTGCTAAACGTATATGATTTGAAGTTTATATGATTTGAAATTTATTGACAATAGTGTTATCATATAGGTTTAGCAGCGTTTTGAAACACACTTTCCTTTGCACTTCCAAAAATACTTGAAACTACACTAGCTCCAAGAAATATTTTACCCGGTAAAACATCTTTTAAAAGCCCAAATTTCAAATCATAGACGAAAGCCAAACGGATTTAAAGAGCTAGAGATAAAAATGAATAATGACACCTCTGTTCTGGATGGAAGACAGATTCATTTTTATTGTTCTCATCGAACTACATGTGACATTGCTGAACACAGAACTAACAGTACCAAGAAATACGTTCCAATGAAACTCAATACGCAGGAAGTATACGACATATTTTAAAGAAACTAGTGGAGATAAAACAGCACTTACTCGCCATTGGTAATGGGTGTGTAATACTATTTATACCACAATTTCTCTCCGAATTAACACATCCCAGACATAATTTTTTATAACACTCATTTAAAATCGTAGAAGATTTTGTGCAAAAAACAAGCATTATGCGAGGAAGAAAAATAATTAAAAGTTAATAAACAATACGATACTGATAGCGTTAGCTCTGCTAACCAATGCAAATAGATCAAAAAATATATAATAGTAATTATTAAACACTATGGTATTGTAGCGAACGAGAGGGAGCCGTCATTATCGCCCTCTGTTATCAATGCGGCGTTGCAACAATAAGTAACCACAAGCAACAATGACCGCTCATTTATTCATTTTCACACTTAACACAATTTAAAATGAAATAACATAAATAGAATAAAAATACGGTAAATAATAATATTAAAATGAAATATAAATGGAAAATCTCGGACCACAAAAATCACTCGCACCAAAGGCCTTCGGACTTTTGTTGTCGCTCGTCACTCCCTTGGCAAATAATTTTTTTTTTCTAGAAGTAAAATCGTTTCAGCTACTTATCTCATTTCTGATTAACTGATGAGTAGCTGAGAGTGATAGTGGTGATTAGGGGAGCGATGGAAGGGAAATTGGGAGAATCCGGTGAAAACCTGCCGAGAAAATGCTTTGTCTGCAGAACATTCCTCATGAAATGCCCAAGGATCAAACCCAAGCCCTAGCCGGGGAAGGCGAATGCGCTAGCAACTGTGCTCATACTCATTACCGAAAACAAACAGTTGAATAGTAACAATTGAAAGACTGCCCGGATTAAGGATGTAACTTGAAAATTCACTCTTTTACGTCATTTTTCTGCTGGGAACTTTTGAACCCATTATTTGATGTTTCTTTTCCCCAATAAAAATATAATATTTTTAGAACTGCGCAGACCCACCGACATGTTAACTATTTGAAAATGCGTTTACCAACCTAATAGGAAGTAATCACAGTGTCGACACGTCAGTTCGCGTTAGGCTGAGTCTGCTGTTACGGAGAAGTTTCGATTGAAGGCGGCTCTGGTTGCTGTGATTTTACGTGCACTAAATTTAATTTACAATAGTTTTGACATCAAACAAGAAAATTAAGGGGGTATGTGTTAGAAAAATTGTCTCATTTTTGGGGGGACACCCTAGTGGATGTATACGTATTTCGCGTTTCACCAAAGATTCTTGGATTTCACAAAATTATAGTGTTGAACACTTCATCAAATCTGATGGACTAAAATGATCAGGATATTCAGTACATGTGCGTGTACTATTAGACACTAGACGACATCCGTGTGATAATAACAATTATGAACGAATGCTACTAGAAATTATGTTTGATGCGCTCATTTGTGTAGTCTATGAGTTATATTCTCAAACTTTTGAAAATTATCTGTATCTCTCTACAATCAAATAAATCATGTGGTAGGAAGAAAAACAGCTTAAAATAAACATTTACACGAGGAAAGGCGTAAGACACCTTCCACAAGAGTGTCATAAGATAGTAAAAATAAGAGAAAAGAGAGAAACATATTTGTGAAATGCAATTGGTGTTTCCTCTGCCAATAGAGAAAAATAAAATATTTCATATTGAAATATATAGTATTATGTACATGGAATAATGAATTTTAAATCAGTGAGATTCATAATTCCCAAAATGTAACATTAAAGCGTTGAGTCCGCGAAGACCAAGTCCTCCACGAGAAGAAATTACAAGAGCGTCAGATTATACAGTAGTATTATACATTATTATACAGTAGTATTATAGTGTACAGACTACATATATTTCTAAACTATTTTCTTTCCAGACAAAAATATGCCTGGGTTCGACATAAAAGATGATTTAATGTATATGTAATAGATAAGGAAATATTTGAGTGAAATAGTAGATGCTAGTAGTTTGCAGCAACAAAAATGCTGCTGAACAAAACCACACAAAACAGTTTTCCAGAAAGTATCACGCACACTGTTCAAGAATAAATAATTCATTTTTTTCGCGTAAGACTCCAACAAATTAAATATTTTAACAAAAACAGTGTTTGCGAACACTGCAGTAAAACAGTACAGCACTTCTTCACATACCAAGAATGTCAATAAAAATTTAATAATGCAACACATGAATAGCAAATATTTAATGACGGGTGGCCTCTTACTTGGAGTCTTCCTGTCGCGTGATGTCAGTTGTGTCGAAAGTAGTTCCAGACAGAGTATGAAAATTCAGTCTGCATCCTCAGTCCTAAAACAGACGAAATAACACAGTCAAATATTTATATTTTCAACCAAAATCGAAGTTTTTCATTTTTTTATAATTTTCAAGTTCGTGGGTATTTAACAAACCATAGACATTGCTCACATGGTCGGGATCCAAACAGTTCTTATTCATTTGTAGTGCACATTGAGAATTAGTAATATAGATATATTTTAAAAAAACTTCCCAAATATGTGCTAATTCGTCAAATTCTTATTTAGATGTATATACATGTCAAAACGCATCAAAGAGAACAATACTACACAAGTTTTATTGTACAGCTTTCTGTTTTGAACAATTACAAACAAAGAAGAGATGAAGCGGAATAGGGGGAGTCGATAGATTAATTGATTTATTGCTTATTTTGTTTCAGAGTTCTTCAACTCTTGTGGTAATTAGTTCCGTGGTGCATAATCTTCCCCGGAGGTGATGGTGATCCTGTCTATTGAAACATGAGATCAGGCGCCAACCTCAACGGCAGCTTGAGGGTATTCTCACCTCCAGATATCTCTGCCAGTAGGCCATAGTCGGTACAGGGTTGGGTCTCTAACATGAGTGTTGCTGTAGTGCATGTAAGTGTAAGTGTATGAAAGGAAGGGGTAAGGATAGGTCAAGGAAGAAGAATGAAAGATCGCGCGCGGTCTGTGACCCGTTTGTTAGAGTACTGGCCAGGCGTTCGTCTGGTGTTGATCGGAGAAACCACACAAATCTACCAATCGGAGCAGCTCGCCGCGCGAATTCTCCTCCACACAGCGACTGGGGAAGGCGAAGCGAAGAGGCTGAACGTATGTGGGGAGGATGTAACTGACAGTGAGGTAAGGCGTAGAGAAAAACAACGAAAACCGACATCTGGTTGCGAAAATGTTTTAAACGCTCCAGGAAATCTTATTTATTTTAGTAATTCATTGCGAACAAATACTCAGGTAATTGGATGAGGACAAGATGATAGATAAGTGTTTTCTGTAGGACAGGAATTCTCTTGATTTATTTGTTAATTTGGGATTATCGCACAGCTATTTACATAACTGGGTAATTTGAATGAAAACGTGAAAATAACAGAGTATTTAATTTCCTATCTCGTATGTTCTAGATACATATATTACGCAGCCCAAACCACCAAATTCTATGTATATTGGTGTGTAGGCTATAAACGTGGTGATCTTTTAGCATAAAAACTTCCTTCTAATCTCGAAGAATTCTAAACTATTAACGGCGCTCATTACGAACTTGAAATGTTCTCAGGTAAATCCATTCAGTCGAGGGAGCAGAATTATTTCACGTGGGATGATATCTTCCAATCCGAAACCGGTACCCGGACGAGTCGAATGTGGAAACCGGTGTGAACTGCCGATCTGCTGCGTTACTGCCATATCGCCACCGTCCAGCTGCAATATCAAACTGCCACCGTCGCTGCCCGAAACAACTACACCAGGGTCCAAGTACCTGCAGCCTCTACCATAAAAACCCTGCCACCCTCTCCGAGATCACAGGTGCGGGTCTCCGAGTTTTAGCTCAAAGAACTGCGGTTAGTGAGAAGCGGCCAGACGGTTTATGTCTGTTTGGGGATGTGTGGAAGGGGACCAATCGGAGCCGAGAAGAATACAGTGAGGCAGAGAAGACCAGGATGAAGGAAGGATGGGGAAGTGTGGAGCAAGGTGGTGGCGGCGGCGGTCATAGTGGAACCGATTTTGCCCGTAATTTCGGTCAGCCGTTTTTGTCCGACGTACCGGTATCGCTCAAGCACTTGATGGTGAACAAGAATGGTGAAAATGACCCTAAAAGACATCTGCCGACTGCGTCTGAAAACGTCGGCTGTCGGACGAAGATCTGTTTCGTTTGGGTTTGTCCGTCGATTGACCAAACTTTCGGCTTTTAGTGGGTCCAATACGAGAATCGCCCGATTGAATTACGCGGTTAGGTGACCATCCCTCCCGCTCCCATTTAATCCCCTCTCAGTAAAGGTAAATCCCGATTGCATCCCGACCTATATTTTGGGGTCGGGAAGGAGGAGACAATTGAGTTAATTTCCAATTGAGTAACGCAAATAGAGGTTCTCGCTTCTGTTGAGAAGAAACATCGATTGTACACTAGTGATCATAGCAGAATCATCGGAACTGTATGCTATTTCACTATAACATAATTATTTTAATTCTGCATATTTTAAGTTCATTGATCCCCTTTCTCCATCTCCTTGAAGCAAACAACGCATTATGTGCAGACATTAGTTTAAAGAAATTAAGTATATTCAAAAGGGTTAAATTCCAGAAGAACAAGTTTTCATTCTCGATCGGACCATTACAATACATAAGAATACAGAGTAATACCTTCAAGTATAATAGGGTGTATTAGCGTCAGGCGTAAGGAGATATCCTTAAACTCTATTGAACACGTGACTAACGCCTTTATACGGTCATAATGAACAACTTTCAGAAGAGTTTTAGCAATTGCAACATTTCGTTATGCATTATAACAAAGGAAGCATTTCACGCGCTGAACAGAAAAATTGCATAATATATTAAATAGTTTAGGTTAGTGGTGAGACATTTAAAACACGTTACGAGTCAACAGAATAACAAATATAGATTGTGCATGGAGTTTTACATTTTGTGGTCCTCCGTGATGAGTATGCAGTGTGGAATTTTGAATCTGCATTTCTTGAAAATATAGGAAATACCTTTAAAAACAGCGTTAGTTATGAGCGTAAAACATAACCTATGGCGAAGAAATGATTTGAACTGCTTTTTCGAAAATTTCTTTCCTGTCACCTCTCCAACATATCCCGTTAATTCTTGCCAGCGTTGTGAAGTTGGTAAGGAATAATTTTAACTGCCTCACAAACGAGAATAGGTTTTCCAGAGTTGAAAAAATTCAAATTTTCCTGTTTTTAGGCGGCCATTTTGCCACTTGTAAGGTGACCATAGAAGCTCTTACAGACGTGCACTATTTATGAAGGTATAAGGTCGTACCTTAGGCCTAAGGTAAGACGTGAAGACTTCAAGGTCCATCACGTGACTGTTAGCGCATAACGCCCCGACCTTACACGTGGCGCTAAAACTCCCTAATAGCGAAAGAACTATCTTGAGTCAGGAGAGAGCTCTCCGTTGTTCTCACGAGAAAAACCGAAGAAGGTGCAATCGGCTTATGACATATTGGGAAGAAAGGTATGTGATCAAAAGTATGGACACGACCAAAATTGTGTTATGGTGTGGTCGTGTTTTGGGTCGAGTCGTGGGCTGGTATCCTGTCGTGGTCTTCCTGAGGGCTGGTATGGCATACCAGCTCTGAGGAAGACCACGACAGGATGGTTGGCAACACAGTCTTTGACGCGGCGTCACCCGAACAGCCCAGATCACGCACGTATTCAGTATGTTTCAGTTTTTTTTAAGTAGTAGCGAAAGGGGCCAGTTATGTTGGAAACATCGCGAGTGATGTCGCGAGGAAGGACTGATTGTCGCGGGGCGGGAGAGACGGGATGAAGCATCCGTTGCTGCACTAAAAGGGGCATATTTGAGAAGAAATGAAAAACGGAAAGCGGAGAAAATGACCTGTGAGTTGGAGGAATGAGCAGGAGCGTGTCGGTAGGGGACGAGAGTGTAGTGCAATGAAAGGGCGGCACACGGGAGAGCAAGGATGGGAAGGGATGGATGAAAGTAGAAATTTGCGTGCAACACCATGAGAGGGATAGGGAGGCTGGGTAGGGGCGGATCGGCAGGAGACGAGTGTGTAGTGCAGGGAAAAGGCGGCACATGGATGTGCAAGGGTGGGAAGGGATGGATGCAGAGGGCGAAGAGAGGGCGGGCGGTGCCCGTCGTAGCGATTTGCGGGCCAACACCATGAGAGGGATAGGGGGGATGGGCAATGGCGGGTCGGCAGGGGACGAAAGATGTAGTGCAGGCAAGGTGCAAGGTGGGAAAGGTGGAGTGAAGAAAGGGACGGGCGGGCGGTAGCAATTTTGCAGTGAAAACGCCATTGAGAGGGATAGGAATGGGCAGGGCGAGAGTTCAGTCAGGGGAGGAAAGGGCAGGGAGGAAAGGGTACATGGGTGGGCAAGGACGGAAGGGGTGGATTTGAGAGAGGGCGGGCGGGCGTAGCAATTTGCGATGGCAACACCATGAGAGGGGTTGGGAGGATTGAGCATTTGGAGCGGGTGGCACATGCGAAGGAGGGTAGGACGAGCAGGGGGTGGGGAGTACGAACAGTGGAGGGGAGGCCGAGTGGCCCCGCGGCCAGACCGTAAAAGCCACGCACGGCGGTGGCGAGCGCCCGCCGCGCGCTTCCAAATTATCTTTACGCGTGGGACAGCCCGGACATGAGTCATACGGGCGAGATTATTTTATAGATTGGCATTTAGCGCATTGTGGGCGCGCGGCCGAGGCAATCGCGGGGGCGCGTCCGCAGACGTTTACCTTGCTTCTTACTACTGCGCGCCGAGCGCCGCGCCCGCAGCGACTCTCTATTAAACGGAATTCCCGACTCCTTTCGCGGGCTCTGGCCCGGCCTTGCGAACCGCCAGCTACCTCTAAGTCAATGCACCAAATAATTTCAACTCCACCCCATGCTTTTTTCTTCCGTTCTCTGGACAACGTGTCAACTTTGTTATGCGTTCCAACTGTCAGTTACATTCCTGCCCACCATTTACAGGTGTATTCTTAAGGTGGAGCGTACTTTGCGGCCTTTCGGCCTTGCTCCCTCTCAGCGTGTCTTATACGGGCGCTGTTCCTGGGAGAGTAAGATAGTGAGGAGTTCCCGGCGCCTGGCTGATAGTATTACGGCGTTCTGGTTACCGATTGGTTTTGAGCTCTTAGTTGATGCTTCTCTCTCTGGATACCGTGCATCTCAACGCCGACCGACCGTACATGTTGGCTTGGAGAGGGTGGTTGGGGGACGAAACGGGC
>BOPP01000016.1:3576381-3625047 GCA_017312745.1 Gryllus bimaculatus | reverse complement strand
GTGTAAGTAAGGGGTGAGGACAGGACAAGGATAAGGAAGGAAAGATATTGCAAGGTCCGTGATTCGTTTGTGAGAGTACTTCTCTGGCATTCAAATGGTGTTGAATAGAGAAAACCCCTGATCAGAGTATTCGACCTCTGTAATTCGCCTACAGACAACGACTTAACTTGACCTACCTATATATCTACTTTCAAAAATCCTGTCACCTCACGACTCGAACCCTGCAACCTCCCGGCAACGGGCACTGCAGCGTTTCCAGTTGATGATGTAAGCCAACTTCACTGGTGAAACGCTCATCATAACGTGTCACAAGACAAAAGTAATTCACTCCTGCCTAATTTATACATTCTTTTCTAAATTATTTTAACATATGCACACATGGAAAGAGAATGATTAAGTAAAGTTGGGGCATGGTGGGAGCAATGCACAAATCACTTTCTCTCGCAACTTGGCCGCCGTTTGCGACCCCTTATATTCCCAGATAAAAAATAAACAACAACTCCTTTCCACCTCACAATAAATTAATGATGTGTAAATGGAATTCCCTAGTGTCCAGAGTTTTAGGACTATGGACATATTTTTTTTCTATGTTCAGTTCTCAAAATATTTATCTTCGTGAATTATTTCAATAGAACGAAGAACACATTGTACACCATTGTACAATGAACGTAAAAGTCTCATAAAACTGAGAATGTCTAAAAAATGCTGGATTTAATCCTGTTTTACACAAAATCTGATTAAAGATTCAATTTCATAAATAAATTACCGTGTCCTCTACCGTTTGCAAACTGCTTAAAAAATTCCAATATTCTATTAAGTTTTTTCTCAGTGCTATTGAATTGTTTCAGTCCTAATGTCTGTCCTCCAAAACTACTGTAAGAATCCGCATTTTCGAGGAAAATTGAATCGAGTTAAAACCATATAATTTAAAACTCTGAAAAAGGTACATATTTCCGTAGTTATATGATGAAGTATTGTAAGAATTTCTAAAGCAAATTTGTTATTAGTATTGGATAGTATTCTGTGGAAATCATTTCGTACCAGAATATATTTTTTGGTAAAGACTCCAACAATAACTATTCCCTTCAATTTAATATATTTTGAATTCCATCTCCTGTGGCAGAGATTTTTATTTTTACTTCCTGTCATATTATTTACGTAGTATAAAAAATATTAGAAATTGATTATTTTGAGTCAATCCCTGATAATAAACACATGGATAGTTCTTGCTTCTATATACTAAATTACGTTTTCTAACACATTGTGTAATCAGAATCCATGTGTTGTATGTCCCTGATAATACAGAAATATGTTTTTTCTGCAAAAAGTCCTTCCGTCAGTCTGTCAGTCCGCCCAACCGTCCGTCCGCTTTTCGGCTTTCCGTCAGAAAACAGTGCACAATGTTAAATTGGAAGTAAAATTTTCTCCAAATTGATATTCCTCAATCGATTTGATGTTGGAGGCTCTTTTATTTCAACCAAATAATTTGATTTTGGGGGATACTTTGTATAAACCCATTTCCACATTTTCTTAACCATGGCACCCCATTTTTTATTTTTTTCTCCAATACAGCAAAGCATCCTTAAGAAAGTTGAGTAGTTCTAATTTTTATTAAATTCTTACCTGAATTTTTGAAAATTGCAAAGTTAACATCGATAGCGGCGATTTTCTAGAACTTCAGTATTAAATCTAGAGGTTTTTTTGAAATCTGTTCTTCAAAATTAGATTTTTAAATAAGACAATGTTCCTTTTTTGTAAAAAATTAATTTCGCTATTTTGTTGAAATAATTGCAACAATTTTATTTACAAGATTTTCTCAAAAATTGCTTTAAATGTTTTCTTTGTCAGTTTCAGAGTTGGAGAAAACTCCGCGAAGAAAAGTTGCAAAGGGTCAATTTCCTTGACAAAAGTTGCGTAAGTTTCAATTATTTTTCGCGTCTTCACTTCAAAATTAGACCTTTAAATGTAATCAATTGGCATAGATCTGATTTTCGTTAAGTTCTTACCTGAATTTTTTTAAATTGCAAACGTTTTACATTGATAGCGGCCCTATAATTATGACTAATGATATTAACTACTAATATGAATGAAGGAAAGGAACGGTATAAGCGACATATATATTCTAAGGAAACATGCTTATTGTGGTTATATTTCAGTTGCAAATGTATTTTCTTGGTTTTAATGATGAAACAAAGAATACAGACTTTAGCAGTGATATTGACCTTAAATAAACAGTCTTCTCAGAGTTTATAGAATGTCATTAAAAGTTTGAATTTTCATTCAAATTGCATGTTAGTAGCTTTCTGTTTAATAATTTCGGAATTAAGTTTTTAATCCAGTAGTAACAAGTTATAAATTACGTCAATAAGATTTTTCTCAATTGCAGACTTTTCCTCGCTGTTTTTTTACTTTTTTTTCTCTCTCACTTGTCCAAATTTCGTTAAAATCTGATTATTTGAAAATCATAAATGTTTAAAATTTTTAAAGCATCAGGAAGGTTGTTTAAGCCCATCTTTGGTCACAGAAGTAGTGATTAATGAAGTGATTGGTAAAATGAGTTTTCCAATCCAGGCGAAGTCAAACGCGGGAGAGTAAATCAGAGCATCAACTGATGTCAACGCGAGTCTCTGACCCGGAGATTCTAGGTTCCAGTTCACGGTGGAAGGAAAAAAAAAATTTTTTTTCGGTATTAGCTAAAATAACTAGGTCGAATTCAGTCGTTTGTCTGGAGGAGAATTCTAGCGGTCGGCTGCTCTGAATCGGTTGTTTTCTATGTTTTCTAGATCAACACCGGACGAATGCCGGAGCAGTTCCCAAACGAACGGGTCACGGACCGCGCGGGATCTTTCGATCCTCTAGCCTCTCCTATCAAACCCTACTTACACACACATGTTGTATACCGGTGTACACATGTACACATACACATGTTGTAGGCCGGGAGTCGGGAGTTCAGAGCTTGACGTAGCTGTGGCGGTGCTCAGCTAGTGGGAGATACTTGGTTGCAGAAAAAACCGCTAGCCGACAGGGAGGTCAGCGTCAAATCTTACCATCCAGCGTGGGAAGAACAGCCACCTCCCGAGGTGTAAGAACCTACACTACACTTACGGTACTAAAGATATTCGCAGTTGACGCACCTGGAATTACTAATCAATCAATCAACCAGGGTGGTGAAATATTTTTGCACGTTGAAAACACCTTTGCGGGTTGATGTAGAATATAATGTTACGTAAGTGATATAAATATAGGGAAAAAGTAGGGGCAGTAGTAGAAGCACTAGCTTAGATCTCTAAAATAGATAAAAACAGAACCGTTAGTGGCGAGATGGCAGATCTTTGATAGATGCGGCGATGACCAAGCTAAATAAAGAAAATCCCATCCACGTGATTCTAAGCCTCTCTTTATTCATCTAGGTATTTTACCATTACCTTGTTTCTTCATATATGAATCAGTGTTGTTGTTTTTTGTCAAAAATGACTTACTTAAGATCCTCGAGCAAATGCTGAGATGGCCTCTGGTTTTGCTTCTGGACATAAATATAACTTCAAATTAACTTCTCCCCTACGGTCTCCCCTACACGGTGTAGTATGTATACAGTTTAACAGTTCTTGACATATCAAGGGTATCAAACAGTTGTTCTTCCAAAACGCATAACGTGAAAAGGAAATATTACAAGGGGGGTGTTTGTTTCCTCAGAGCCTTGCTGTCACATGTTCTAAGCTACACCGTAAGCAGTGACGTAATGAGTATGAGAATTCGGTCGGTATGCGCAGAATGAGAATACAAGGACACGCAATCAAATATTTGCATTCTTAAATCAATATAGAAAAAGATTCTTCAGACTTGTATTTTTCTCGGGGTTCTAAATATCTAAAAAATCAATTTCACCTCTCAAATGTCCGGATACTGCACAGGTTTATTTGAATTTCTGCAGTCCCTGAAGTTGGTATAATATGAGGCATCATACGAAAGATATTTCGAATACCCAAACTTCCTGGCGCTTCACATACAGATTCGGATACTCGACAGATCTTGCGATGGCTACGCAAAAATAACTCGTGTTGCCACAGAAAATCTTTAATGCCATTTCAATTTTTAGATCTTCATGATATATGATACCTGAAAAGTTCTAATTTTTCTCTGAGAGTAAAATTATGAATATCTGTTTTAATTGCACCTTGTAATGACATTGCTGACAGAATAGATATCACAAAAATGTATGCCATTCGAGTTAGCTTATAAAATGGATCTGTTCAGTTTCTCCCTGACTTAGCTAGTTACGCCTTATCTTTGCAAACACGATGAACGGATTGCGGAAGTTGTTTTGGAATTGCCTTCTTCATGACGTTTGCCCAAGGCATCTAAGCTCTTTCTTCCACTATGAATTGTGTACGTATTGTTACTCAAAACAAAACTACTGAAAAACAACTGCAGTTACTGAAAAGGTAATATACAAAATAGGTAATAAGAATCGTATAGTATAAAATTATTTTCTCAAGAACACCAAAATCACATTAAAAATCCAAGGTTGTAATCAGGCAGATTAAAATCCAACAAACTCCAGCTGATTGTATCGAGAGCAACTGGAGTTAATGACTGGCGGGCACAGTATGATCTCGCGATTTGGGCGTCCTCGCGATACGATCGCCCTGCCACCTGACGGCGGAGTGCGGAGGTCGAGCAACGCCTCCGGAATTCGGCATGATTTATCGTCGTTTGTTAGGCTCGTTGTTTGGAAGTTATGAAACCTTTCCGTTTCCTTTGTTTTTCTGCGTGCTATGCGATGACGTGCAATCAAGATATCATTCAATGACGTTTTCGTACGAACAGAAATGTCTTTGTAATGTATCGATTCTATCTGCGGGGCATGCACTGCTGGGCGAGCACCGGGAGGAGCTTATCCCATCGAACGGAAGGTCAAGCCCAGGACCGTTCGCTGGAAAACAATCGATGGGACTTATTCGGAAGGAGTTAGTGCAGCCAGCAAGCGCTTAAGGGCAATTAGAGCGTGTTTCAGCATACCGTATGTCTTTAGAAAGATTTAGGGCAATCTATGCAAGTACGATTCTGCGTGTTCGCCTATCAGTGTGAATATCAAATGGGAGGTACAATCTGCCATTGGATTGAATAGTAAAGGAAGATTTTTGTTGTTAAAATGGTATTGTATTCATTACATTTTTGGTAGTTCTTATCAATAATGAAGTATTGAACAAGAACTTAAGATCTTCTTCATTCGTCATTAACTTCGCATTTCTTTCAGAAGAAATTAACTTAAACAAGCATAATTCATAAAAAAGGAAGTTTTCGGACATATTGCACTTAGCAACTACAGTCAAGATATTTTTGAAAAGTTCATAAATAAAATGGAATAAATAGTATGAAAGCATGAAGACTGTGTATATTACGGCAAATGTTCGAATCAGTCTAATTCGTGATGTATGTATGAATGAATGTGGCATTTTAGAGACGGATTAATCTAACTTTTACCCGCTAGCGATGTTCAATAATAAAAATATCCAGGTCTGATCCCTGTTTATATTTATTATCTACGCCTATGTAGAGAAAATGTGGCAACCATGACGTATTTCTATCGTATTTGGCTTTTCTGAACTTCCTTTCATCACAGAGTTATAGAAACTATTACAATCGTATTAGAATGCTAGAGCACTACTTTTCCCCCGATAATTCCTGATTGAAGCAGATAATGAACACAATATCCATAAAGGGTGGATAAAATTTGAAATAGAAACAGCTTTGAAACATACATCGGAATTACGCCAAACGATGTGCACATTAGCCAACAGACAGGGTAGGTGAAGTACATTACTGTAAAATATCAAGTATAGAAAGCAAAAGAAAAATGATGAACCCGGCATTAGGTTGACGGTGGAAAGTTTCTTTGGTTACTGAAAGACAAAGAGTGTAGTTTTGACTTCCACTGTGTTAGTCACAAAACCATAACTCTATTTGTGTGAAAAGTTAAACTCACAAAAATATTAAACACGTACATTGCTGTAGCACAGGGAGGAAAAGTAAAAATTGTACGAGATGCCAGTAAATTTCTAAGATTTAATACAAAGAAAGTTCGTATAAATGAATTCAATTTTAAAGTCTTAATTCTTTAATGAAAATGTTATCATTGTCTCTACTGGGGATTATTCAATGAGAATTTATAAACAACTCGCCAATGCTTCTATTAACGATTTCTAGAAACGATATTGCTATCTTTATCTGCAACATCTTTTATGGACAGGTTTCGTCACGACACCTTTCGACTTCAATTGAAATTAAAAGAGTCCAACATACCTATAATTTCTTAAGGTTTTAGTATAAATAAAAAGAACTATCATGCACGTAATATATACCTTGTTGTAGAATATTTTTGTAGTAGTAAAAGTTTCATACCATAAAAATATGCTTAATTGAACGACATAAAGTAATGGACGTGTTTTAACTTACGTTTATAAGGGTATCTTGTCATTTGTCATTGGTGTTTTTCTGCACACATTTGGTGGTGGAATATGAGTATTCAAATTAAAAATAATATTTATTTTTTCAAGAAAATTAGTTTCAAATAATGTACGAAAAGTCAATTTCCTCAAAGAATACATTATTTCACACAATTCTTGTACAGATATTCCATTATTTTGAACGTACTATTACTTAATTACGTATTTATTCATACATTCACATTTTATAGACAACGGAAATATATTTATTAGTAGAACATAATTATGCCATTATAATATGACAAATACGCCATAGTATGTTTTACGTTACATAATATTCAATATATTAATAATAAAATCAATAACAATTACAATGATTTTAAAAATGGCGATAAAAGTGGTCATGGTCCCGTTGACCGCACGTCCAGGTCAATTGAAAGTGACTCAACGTTTACCTTCTTACTGCTCAAGTTAGACCTCATAACTAATCACACAAATGAATATCCTCTAATTCATCGAAGACAGTGATTATCAAGTACCGATCACACATAAAACCCAACTGGTCAAGGCAAACTGCAAGTTAACAACTGTCATCAACCCAACCCGTACCAATATTTCCTCTTTCCGACACGACTTGCACCCAGATTGCCGTGACAGGAACTAATTACCGCCCGACATGACGATTAATCGCTCGCAGGTGTAAAAATCTCGGAACGGACCTATCACCCTGCTTGGCGACGAGCGGGTCGCGGTACGACTGCCGGATAGCAAGTGTCGTCTGGCGATAGGCTCCCGATTGAAATTCCGAGTCGAGATGGGCCGCCATCTCGATAAGCGCGAGCGGCGATGCGCAGCGCGATAGTCGCGCCCTCTCGCGCCGACACCAGCCCCGGGCATCGCGTGAGCCGCGTGGAATAAGCAGACGCCTTTCTGGAGCTCCGGCCCCCGCACGTCGTTTGTCTTGGATGTTTTTCTGCGCACTTTTGCTTGTGGAATACAAGAATTCTCATTAAAAATAATAATATTTATATTGTTAATCAAATTTGACTCAAATAATGTATGGCAACTCAATTTCCTCTGGCAATACTTTATTTCACACAATTATTATATAGATATTGCATTATTTTGAAAGTACTATTACTTAATTACTGACGACGGGCGCGGTGGCTAAACGTGCCAGACTGCTACGCTTCAGTGAGGAGTTAGGGTTTCCGGAATCGTCAGCGACTTACCCCGGTTGAGTTTAACTCAGAGTCGCGGTCTGAGGACGACTCCGACTGGGATAACCGAGTTCGAGACCTGACGGTGGTGGATTTTTGATACGAGTTACAAAGCCAGGTCGAACGTAGCTGCTGTACGCAGGAGGCCGGCTGCTTTGACTGCTAATTCTCCGTGGATTCTACGATGAATACCAGGCAATATTTCCTTCCCGTTCGCTGCCCATTCCTCTCCATTATTCACACACACACACACACACGCATACACTCCCACACAAATTGAGGGGCCAATCGGGTCCTTAGAACGTAGAAAAAGAATAGTATCTTCTTTTAGCTATGCTTGGGGCTTGTCCCTTCTGGATAAGCGTCCTTCTGGGGAAAGATATTTGCAGACGGGAAATACATTCGAAGGTGAGGTATAGGTTGGCGCCGGATCTCACTACACATCGGGGAGAAAACCGTCACCTTCCGTTACAAAGCTTTCATACACTAACATGACTAATAATTACAGGAGATGACGTGACTGAGATCATCAATCAACGGCATTTGTCATTAGACCCGTAAATTTAGTACATGTTATGGCCTGGCAGTAGCGGAGTTTCTCCATCCTCCCTGGAAGCGGACATTTGGCGCTGACCTACACGCTGGCTTACATGGGTTTCTTCTCCAGGTACCTCTTGCGCTCTAGAAATCTCCAGATAGCGACTGAATTTGACCTAGCTATATATTGGCGAATGTCAAAACTCTTCCATCAATAGGACTCGAACCATTAGGCCTCGCGGTTCAAAAACGCTGCAATGACTGAGCCGCATTAGCCGGTGCTAGAATTGTGGATTTCAGTCAGGTGTCAGCGTGGATACTACTGTATGGTTTTGGTTAAGATTGTAAGGTTTTGATAGTAGATAGCAGAAGGAATTAGGACAAACTGAACTAGCGTTGTGGATTTCAGTCCACCGGAGCGCGTGTTGCTAGAAGATTGAACTGTTTTACTTACGCCTTAGGTTGCCACACGACCCATTTAAAAAGCCTTAGGTGTGCCTAGCACTGCTTTGTCAGATGTGCCATCCTGAACGTGCCAAACAATATGGCTATCGACATGGCACCAGTATTTCTACAGTCACAAGGGGTTTGGGATCACCAAATGGAGAATACGGACTACCATTCTAGACGTCGCAACTAGCTTAGCTCCCTTTAACAGGTCCCTAACAATTTTACAGGGAGCTGTAATAATTTTAAATTAACGAAGGTTAAGTTATACGATAGCAGCAATGAATTATTTAACACACATTAATGTACCAATGTTTTCTCTTCCTTAAACGCAGCCCTTCTCCAACATATTTCAACGAACGTACAACCTGTTCATTTTGTAATGAAATCTGTCGCGCTGATCGCATGTCACATAGAAACTACCGTCAGTCCCGCTGAACGCCACAAAAACCGTACGCCCGCCTGTTATTTATTTATTTCTTTTCCCCCTTCCTCTCAGAGATTTCACACTTCCCCGCGGCCGTCGGCGCGGCATCGGTTACTAATAATCCTGTCGGCGGCCGCGCGGGAAAATCGAACGATAAATTACGAGCCGCTGGAGGAGTCGCGACGCGAGCGCCGCGCGCGGGTTGAAAGTTCATTACGAACGCGGCCGCAGGGCCAAGGGAACCGTCCGCACGCACGGGAGAGGGAACGGCGACGGCTGGGCGTCAACCGGGGCGGCGAGCGCAGACCAACGGACGACGCTCTGGAGAGCGTGCGACAGGGAGAGCGTGCGACAGGGAGAGCGTGCGGAAACAATAAGGAGAGCGTACAGAACATTAGCAACAGCGTGTGGAAACGACCAGACTACAGAAGGGAGAGCATGTAGAGTCTTGAAGGTCGTGTGTAGACGACCGGACGACGTCTGGGCGTGCGAGACCAACGAACGACGCTCTTGGAAGCGTGCGACAGGGAGAGCGTACGGAAACAATTAGGAGAGCACACAGAAAAGATGCGTAGACGCGACTGGAAAAGCCTGCAGAAACGTTTGCAAGAGCGTGTGAAAACGACTAGACTACAGAAGGGAGTGCATAATAGTCTTGAAAGTCGTCCGGCTGGAAATCGTGTGTAGACGACCGGACGACGTCTGGGCGCACGATACCAACGGAAGACGCTCTTGGAAGCGTGTGATAGGGAGAGCGTACGAAAACGATGAGCCGAGCGTCCGTAAAAGAAGGAAGATCGTACCGAGACCGTTAGGAAGAGCGTACGTTGTCGGCGGCAGGAAGAGCCTGTGAAACGTTAGAAAGAGCGTATGGAAACAACCAGACTACACCAGGGAGAGCATGCAGAGACTTACCGGACGAAGGAGACGGGAAAACGTACGTAGACGACCGGTCGATGGCTGGAGACGGCCGGACGAAGGCTATGAGAGCGTTGGAAGACGACCGGACGAAGGTTCCGAGAGCATTTACGACGGTTAAAAGAGCGTGTGGAGACGACTGAATGACGGCTGGTGGAGCGTACGGACACGACCGAACAACGACCGTAAAAAGAGCGTACTCGGACGCCCGGGTGACAGCTGGAACAGCGTGCAGGATCGTCCTGTCGGTGGCAGGGAAGAGCGTGCGATTAAACATCACTTCATTTCTTCCACCTCATTCCAGGGCGACTTTGTCAAATAAAATTTCATCGGGTGACGACCGGGAGAATATGCGTACACGACCGGATGACGGCTGGAAGGGCGTGTACTGACGACTGGACGACGGCCAAGAGAGCTTGTGGAGACGACTGGACGCCTGCCGGGAGAGCGGGTGGGTACGTGTGGAGACGACAGGATGAGAACCGAAAGAGCGTGGACTGGGCGACAGTTGGGAGAGAGTGTTAATGAGACGAGTCGTCAGGGGGAGTATGCGGAGACAAACAGGCGACAATCGCGGGCAGGAGGTGCTCCTAGAGGCAGCGCCCCAATGCGTCAAGAAACTTTGACACACGACGAGTAGTTTAACTAGCCTGCAACTAAGAGAACTACTAAACTAAACACTATGTATGTATGTATGTATGAACAGTGCGCGACAGCCCGTGGACGGGCTTAAGCCCACTGGTGACGTCCCTGCCTCGCGGCCAAGGGTGAAGGTTAACACGTAGACATCCCCACACCGTATGCCGGTCTTCTCAACCTGAGAAGTGAATTTTCTCATCGTCAAACAGCAACATATACTGAGACATTGCAAGGAAAACGCACAATATAATACGGCCTTACCGGGAATCGAACCCGGGGCTTCGTAGTGGAAAGCGAGCACGCTTACCAAGAACTATCCATGAGCCCAAACCAAATACATAGAAGACTAAAAGCAAACATTAATAAAGTATACTATGGTGTCCGAAGATATAGCGTGCTCGCTGACTTCGTCAAAAAAATTGTGTACACTTAACTCGAGTAGTTAATTTATAATTTTGTAAAAATTCATTACAAGAAAATGGAAAATGAAAAATGTAACCCGAGAGCTTCAGTCATGTTAATTAAGTCAGATGAGTATAATGTGTCACAAGAATGTGGAATCCATACTACACTTGAAATCCTTGTTTATCTGGTAGTAAGTATCTGGTATAAGGAAGATATATGGAACAGTCAAGTGAAAGAAAATTGTACCAATAATGAAATTTAGAAGATTGGTTCGAATCAATGGGTATGAGAAACAAGCAGAAAGTAGAAGAAGAGAAGAAGGCTGAAGAAATGGAGGGTTGATGATCTTTGAAAGAAAAGGAAATGATAATTTATAGAGGAAGAAGAAGAAGAATAAAAAGAAAAAATTAAAAGAAGAAGGGGAGGAGGAGGAAAGTCCAGAAGAACAAGAAGAAAATGTTGTCGATGATGACGCGAAACATAAAAACTATTTTAGGAAATGAAAATACTTGTTTTTTTTATACACGTTAAAGTAAATCTATTCTGAAAAACACTACCTTCAAATGATTAATTTTGGTCGTTAGAGAGTATTCGAAAGAAGAACATTATTTACTTAGTAAATAAGGTCTAGTATTATTTAACGAACACACATCATATAAAATAGAATAATAATTTAGAGCTTTTTCCAAAAACGCAGGCACAAAAACCAAAAAAAATTATCAAAAATGAATTTGGCGGAATGTAACAAGTAAATTACTCAACAACATCGATTGCTCCCCCTTGACACGAACACTATGAAATTGCATGTTATAAGCACGCCGTCGAAGTCCACTCGTGGGTCCCACCGACCGACCTTCACACCTGCGACCACTGCGGCTGCCGCCAGGGACACATCCTCAGAATGCAATTATCACCCGCGGCTGATACGAGGGTCGGGGGCGACGACTGGGCCGGGCGGGGAGGGCGGGCGGGTTGAGATGCGCGCGCGGAGGACAGGGCGGGGAGGAGCGGGCCCGGCGGTGAGGCCGGGGCGAGCGATGGGCCGCGGGCCGGGGGCGGGGAGCGGGGCGGGGCGGGTCCTGGTCCGGAGTGGGTCGGTGGCGGGCTCGGTAGCCGAGGCGTAACAGTAACTCTTCGCCGCCACGCGACCTGAAGCAACGTCCAGACCCTCTAGCCGCCCTCACAGCGCCCTGATGCCCGTCGGGCCTACCGATCTCCAACTCATCGGACTGTCTATTAATCACACTGCATTAGGCGCGGGACTAAGCCGCCGATCCTGCCTTTCTCTTATATTTCGACGTCGCGGGTCGCGTTGCTTATTTGTTTCGTGGGAGGGGTGAGGGGGGAAGTGCGGAGTAGGCAGGGCTGGCGGGTCGACTGGGTGAGGGGTGGTCTTCGAAACTGAGGGGCAGGCTTGGGAGGGCCAGACAGGCGGGGAAGTGTGGGAAAAAGGGACAGGGCTGCCGGGCAGGTCAGACTGGGGACCCCACAATACGCTATACGTCATGGGCTAGCATCGTGACATGAGTAGTTAGATTAGGGAGGATAAGAGGATCCCATGGTGATGTGCATCTCGGACGTTAAGAGGGTGACGGGTGGCGGCCTTCTCCCGGCTCCTCGTTGAGCACTATCTTAGACTCGCTCTCCTCTCCTCAGAAATGAGAAGTTACCACACCTTTTTGGCGGTGCGCGTCCTACTTCCTTTTCACAGGTTGTTTTTTTGCGTTTTCCAGGCGCGCTACCTGTCAATTACCTACGCATAATGGGACATTCCCTCAGCGCCATCGTATTCGATAGCGCCGGCGTACGGATTGTGACTGAAATAATTCCTCGTAGCTGCATGTGGGAATGACAAAGGATGTGCGTCGGAATGAGAAATGGAACTTGTTTCATGACATCCACGGACGTAATCTGTTTAAAGTGTGACGGTTGGTGTACATCGTAGGCAAGCAAACAGTTGAGCAACTAAAAATAGAAATAGAATAGCGGTGTTATCTTCATTGTACTTTGCGGTTTTATTATGAACGTCATACTTATAGTCCGAATCACAAGTTAATAAGAACTAAATTTATTATATTAGATTTATTTAGTCAAAAAACATTAAAACTTTATTTGACTTATGGTGGAGAAGAATTAGGGATCCACTACCAAACTTTCATCAAAAAAGATGGCGCCATTTTTTGAAAATTTTGATAATGTCCCATTGACTTCACGTGAAGTACCCCCCACCCCAAAAAAAAAATTAACTCATTTTTGTGAAAAAATGTTCAAACAAAATTTAAAATCACCTATATTTCACGTAAAATTACGCGAAAATACTCAAATTTGTAGAACATTAACTTATTTCAAAATCTATCTTTAAAGAACATATTTTATTAAGGGAAAAATCTATATCTTTAATAGGTTAGTTGTAAGAAGGTCCCGTTTTTTTTCAATTTTCGGAAAATCGGAATTTTCAACCAGCATGAGACCTGCGCCATTCTCTTAAATGTAGCTCAGACTATCCAGCAAAAAAAATCAATATCGATAACGCTATATTTTGAAAATTTTGAAAATACCCCATTGATTTTATGTAAAGTGCATTCCCCTAAAATTAAAATTTTGTGCAAAATTCAAGGAGCCGCGACATCAGCCAAATCGATTGAGGAATATCAATTCTGGAAACAGTTTATCCGCGTTGTTCACAGACAGACAAGTTTTGCCGTCATTCGATTTTTCGGTAAAAATACATTGACAGGCAAGATTGTGGGTACAAGGACCCAAAAAACAGTGATTTTCGCTACACCAGTGGAGAATTTTTGTTTCTAAATTTAGCAATTGAATTAATCCATTTTTTGTTACCAGAGCCCTGTAATAAGGGTTTTCTGTCGAAAAATAGCAGTTTTTCGCAGTTTTTTACTTTACTTGCTCCTCTTAAGAAATTATTTCTTAAGCGTGAGAAAGTAAAAATAATTCTGATGAAAAACATTTGAAAATTTTTGAACATTTCTTTAATTACATCAGCAAATTTTAATTACATGTTTACACCAAAGAGTAACCCAAATTCGCCCGTTGGAAAAAATTCGCACAATATCTAGGATGAAGCCGTCACTTTGAGCAGTAATGAATTTTCACCTTAATGAACTCTTAAAATACCGTTGCTTTGATAAATGTATTGTATTATTAGTGAAATTTCTGGTTTTCTTACTTAAAAGTCATTATTCGATTATTTTACTGTTGTAAACATTTCTTTTGGCCCCCTTCAGTCTATTTCATTCCAACATTCACGATCAGTCCTCCGATTCATCAATTTATATTTGCAAATTGGTAAAAAAAATCATCTCTTATGAAATTGAAAATTGCAAAGCATTAATTTACTTGTGTTCTATTTGATGGCATGGCATATGCTAAACTCGTAGTTCAGACAAATTATAAAAATTCAATTAATGAAATACCCTATTACTCGCAACCTATCACACCTCTGGTACCTAAATATTACATTTTCAGGAGTATGAACCTGTTTTGACAACTCAACGGCCGTTTAGTAACAGCTTTGCTGTAGGTATGTTTAATCTTAAATTTTATCTATATTTTATGGCAATGAATTATACCTTACGAAGTTTTCTTTGATCGAGCGAAGAAAAATCCTGATCTAACTTGACCGTTTGGCATTTCGTCTGAAATTACATTTGTTTTGCTTTCAAGAGCAAGTAGTTGGTTTGCTTTTCTTTGCATGTGATGTGAATGTTCTCTGAAATAATGTGTTATTGATTAGAAGCCTTGTATTTGTTAGAAGTTTCCTTTATTATATTATTAATGTCTTCAAAAACAAAAACTATTAGAACTACGCAAGCAGCTAAATACAGACAATACGAAATTGCAAAAAAGAAATAAAGGTTATTTGCACAACGTGAGAAGCTAAACTTTTAAAAACTACAATGACGAAAAGATGGGGGAAGGTGTCTTTGTACTCTTCACCGAACTAGTAGTATAATCTACCCATTTCTTCTTTTACGCTTCTTTTAACATGTACTCCGGTTTTAAAGTTACCCTTTCCTATAACTAATTTCTCGCGTACAACTTCCACGTTCTCTACAACACAACAGTACGTTATAAGTAGGATATTTCACCACTAAATAATGAACAAGTCGAGTACTTGTAACATTAAAAGGGTACTGAAGGCAATGTAAAACTCTGTTGTCGCTCCTTCTAGAGCTCCACACGCTCTCCTGCGCCCTGGGAGCTGAGTTTATGATCGAGTTCCTCACTCCACATCCACAGCAACATCGACCGCACCTCTAACACCAGAATAAAACCTGCGGTCGTAGGAATGCGATGGAGCTTTCCTAGGAGCGGCGCGGGCGGAGGTCCTCGCACGGCTTCGCGGAACGAGGGACGCGTGGCTGAGGCCCTTCGCTTTCGCGAGTCCGGCCTCGCGCGCTATGCCGGCATTCCTGCGAGAGGACGGGCGGTGGCGGCGGCGGAGCGATGTCCAGCCAATAAACCACAGGCAGCGCTCCTTCTCCGTTTATCAAGAAATCCCCCAGCGGACAGCATTCTTGAGGTAGTCGAGCTTGACCCCGGCGACGGGCCAATGGTGGCCGAGGAGGTTGGTGCGCGGTGACGGTGGTGCAGCTTGGTGGAGGTGATGACGGTGGCAGTGTGGCGGTTGGTGGAGGTGGGCAGTGATAGCGACGGATGGTGCGTGGTGGCGGCGGCCGGTACAGCGGAGGAGGGCGGCCGAAGTCGGCGGCGGAAGCGACGGGGGCTGGAGGCATGGCGGGGCGGGTGTGGCGAGGGCGGTGACGGTAGAGAGTCGGCGGCGGCAGCGGAGGTTAGCGGAGGGAGCGGCGACGAGGGTGGCAGAGGCGGTGGCGCGGAGGGTGGCGGAGGCGGCGGTGGAGGTGGTGGCCGGAGGCGGCAAGCGGAGGCGGCGGTGGAGGCGGCGGCTCCGGCCCCGCTGACGGGCTCGCTCGCCGCCCACCGGCCCCTAACAAAACACGGCCGCGCTGTCTTAAAAGTGTTCCTGTTTTTATTTACATAGAACAATTTTAAATTGCCGCATTAAACCGCCAGGGAGGCTGCAGCCCTCTCCCACGCTGGCGACGAACGCCGCCGCAGTCCCTCTCGTCGATTCCTCTGCTGTTTCTCGAAATACTCGTCGACGCACACGTCGCGGTCGAACAAGGGTCTTATAAGGCAATCATCGTTCGGCGTCTTTTCAATTTATACACATACCAATTTAATCAGATCGGAGCCCTTTACTTCCCCAAATGGTTTACTCTTTGTAAGCTCTATGAATATTTTCCAAATAAAAATAGACTATTTTGGAAAGATATTTCTAACGGTACTCTTAGCTAAATAATCAATTCTGAGATATGTCACTTTTCCAGTGCACCCATGTCTGTACGTATATTGGAAAGATGCAAGGACATAACCGTCAAAGGTACGGGTGATTCTGGCAGTTCGTGTAAATAGGTTCCGAAATCCACGGTCTTGTATTCTGAAAAAAATTGATTAATCCTTTCCATTTAGTTTCAAATACAGGTCTAGTTTATATATTTCTATTTCAACTAGATGTTAAAAATTGTAGATATAGGTATCAGAGAGTAAATAAATGAAACAATACGAGGAAGAATCTTCTTAATTTTCATTCTTAAGATACTACCAAATAACAAAAAACATTTTTTCAAAAGAAACTAGAGTGATTTCCAATTATATATCTTTCCCTTCGTGTTTTCTAGTTTTCTGACATCGTAGTTTTCGTGATCAGCTGTTTCCAAATAGGAAATACCCCGAACTGCGAGAACAACGGTGTTATCAATGACTTTTGGTCAAATAGAAATTTAGTTAATCCATTTAGTATAATTCATTTCCGAGTGTTTTAGTAGAAAATTTTCAACAGAGTGTAAATTTTATCAATCCATGTTAATACTAAAGTTCCTTAAATATGATAAAGTAGTACATATTTTATTATTAAAAATGAAAATATAAGTGTTTTAAATTTATAACTGGGAATGGAGCAGTTCAGCCAAATTATTGGCAATCTATGTTTACAAATGCTACTAATATTTATTTATTTACATCACTACAAATTACTTGCAGAATAATACACTTACACGTACGGTTGGCGGGTTCGAATATTATTGTAGAATTGACATCTTACTACAGTGTATACCACAAGTACACCGCAAATTTACAAGCGTCATAGCAAGATAATTGTTATTTTCATTTCCAGGAGCAATTTATCTGCCAATATGTGGAGACTCGTAGATGACAATCTATGATAGCAGATCACATGCATTTGAATTCTCAGAGGGAAAGGTACGAGCTGATCTTTGAGATACCAGCTTTGCGGTTCACCGCAGCTTCTTAGCGACGGCTGTCCTCGCCACAAGGAAGGCAATGCCTTTACAAATACGAATGAAACGTGCCACTAATGACTTCACTTTGCTTCTAATAATATTAAGCATGATTATTCGCATTCAATCACACACCTTCGTGGTACTTTTTGGCCACATAAAATTATCAGCATCATAGTATCTCCGTATCTGCGGTTCTGTATTTATTAGAAAAAAATCCGATATTTTTTACAGAAAAGCTCTTGAAAATTCTGTCTAAAAGAAAACGAAAATATTTAGACGTAGAAATATTTGAGCGCCGGTTTTGCTTGCGTAGATATTGCAGTCATAAGGTATGTCTATCAGAATCTTTTCTTCTTCAGCGAATGCCTTGTAGTCAATGGGCATGATTACTCGCTCCAACACATATAATTGTTCGTGCCGTTTCGTTCACATCCTGTGTTCTTCAACTCTAAAAGTTCTTCCTTCCGGTTCTCTCATGCTCTCAATATTTCTATTCAAGGACTCTTAAACATTACAATCATTATTTTGGAAAACGAAACAAAGAAAAGCATTTATACGATAAAATTTTCGATAAATAAAGTTCGTCAAAATTGTTTGATAAGAGAACAATTTTAGATGAAATCTTAAGCATTCGTTAGACGAGGCTTACATTTGCTGAAGTGAAAACTGATATAACATTTGAGAAATAAAGATGATGTAATGAAAGTACTAAAAAATATTATTCTTAATAAAATATTATTCTTAAAATAATATTTTATGTTAAATTATTATTTATTAACAATTATTTTGACCCTAAAATTTCACTCACTACTATGCCCATAAATTCACCTTACTATTGGTGGTATCTAACAACAACAACAACAACAACAACAACAGTCCCCAAAAGAGAAATATAACTAATGGATCTCCAATTGCACAACCCCAAAATACTCCAACTAACTTTCCCAGACTATCAATCACCCAAAACAACCTAAACTTTGCACACATAAACAACACAAACAGAACACAAAATATTAATCAATATAATAACTCCCAAAATCTAAATTCACATGCATACTTGAGCGAGAATAACTTCTCCAACTCCCTGATCAACACAATACACACCATTAATATAATCAGCTTCATTATCCCATCGTTAATAAATAACATTTCAATCATCCATCTCAGCATACATTGGTAATAATTATGCAACAAACACAAATTAATAAGATATCCATACTCAATGAAATGCAAATGGAATAATCAATAAAACCAATTAACTGAAATATTTCATGCTAGATAAGAGAAAATAGACCTTTGCTGGCATAACAGAAACACATTTAAACAACAGTACAAATTTAGCATTCCAGATTACAAAGCAATCAGAACAGATAGACCAATTACTAATGGAGGAGGTGTACTTGCGAACCCCTGGAATGTGAAAACAAGCTGTAATTAAGTTTACTAATAACAACAATTTGGAAAAACAAACAAACTCATAGTAGCATGCAAGCCCACCAATGTGTGAATCCAATCTCATTTGGAATTATTGATCAAAAAACCCCAACAATAATCCTAGGTGACCATAATGCAAAACATGTACAGTGGGGATGTAAAAACAATAACCCAGCTGGGACACAAATACTGCAACTAAAAAACAGCAACAAACTAAATATCATAAACCCCAATGAACAAACATACTGATTTGATACTCTAGGAAACCAGACCTGTTAGACATAAGTATAACAAATTTAAAACAAACGTTTTTCTCCACAGTACATCTTGAAATGGACTCAGACCACCTACCAGTAACAATTACAACACAACATTCACTCCCCCCACACACACCCATTCCACAACTCAACACACACACACATACACACACACGCACGCACACACACAATTAATTAGCAAATATTTAAAAATAAAGTAACCATCATAACCATCCATAAATTCAAAATATTAAATACTCCTTCAGAAATAGATCAAGCAATAACAATTCTCAATAACATAATATTAAGTGAACTACAAAACAATCAATTAAATAAATCACCTAAAAAAACACAAAAATAAATTGAACCGCCCAGAAGCATAAGATCTAATCCAAATAAATAATAAAATAAGAAGATTAAGGAATCACACTACAAACCCTGAAGTTAAAAAGGTACCGAACTTATATATATATTACCAAAAAACCACTTTTCACACACAAACAGCAACAATTCAATAACATGATTCAAACTTTAAGCTCTACTAACAATACACTGTGGCAATTTAAAAATGATATACTAATCAAAAGAAATAATATTCCTCGACTTAATACCAGCACAGTGAAAAAATTATCTCCCTTGAAAAAGATTAAACATTAGCAAAACATTTTGCAGATACATTTAAACTCAACGTCTCACAACCACACCCACAACACCAAACAATCACACAGATAGCAACATCTCCTAATTACAATGTACCTTCCAGAATCAGATTCACATCCCCACAGTAAATAATGAATATAATAAAAAAACTTTCTAAAAAATGCTCCAGGTCATGACAGAATAAACAACAAAATCCTAATAAATCTGCCAAACCTAGCCATAGCATTCTTAAATAACATTTATAACACTTCATTAGAAAACGGTTATTTCCCCTTTTAATGGAAACACTCTATAGTGATACCCATAACAAAAACAAACAAAGAAAATTATAGACCAATAAACCTGTTACCATCCCTATCTAAAATCCTAGAGAAAAAATATTCACAAAAGACTCAATAATTACTTCATCAAAAAGGACATCATTCCCAAGTATTAGTTTGGATTCACAGAAAAGTTATCAAGCACACACCAATTATTAAGGATCACAGAACATATCCATACAGCATTCCAAAGAAAACTACATACTATACCAACCTTTCTAGACATTTCACAAGAATATGACAGAGTATGGCATCAAAGTCTGATGTATAAACTTAGAATCGTTGGTACACCCAAATATCTAATCAACATCATCAGTACCTTCATAAGCAATAGAACTTTTACAGTTTCAAAAGATAAACATCTCTCAAACCCCAAACCAAGATTGGCTGGAATTTCTCAGTGCTCCCTACTTTCACATATATTATTCAATCTTTACACAACTGAAATCCCTACATACAAAACAATCAATGCAGCACAATTCGCACACGATAGAGCATTGTATTGTTCTAGCACATCACTTCTCACATTAAGTAACATAATACAACAACACTTAAACCAAATAGATTCTTGTTCAAACAAATGAAAAATTTAATTAAATTAACAGCAAAACTATTTTCATTAAAATTAATTAATTAAAAACGATTTCAACACCACCACCCCTTACACTGAACAATAACACCATTCCTTGGACTCCACAAAACAGTGAAATATTTAGGACTGCATTTAGGTCCCAAACTGAACTGGAACGAACGTATAAACATTCAAACACAACAGACAAAAGTCAAGCTACTTCAATTAAAACCATTAATAAATAATCACACTAAAATAACAATAGGAAATGCCAAGCTCGTATATACAAGCATAATAAGACCGCTAATACTCTATGCTTGTCCAGTCTGAATTGTTGCAGCAAAAAAAACAATATCCACAAAGTTCAGGTTATACAAAATAAGTTCCTGCGAACAATAATCAATGTACCTTGGTTCTTCACAAACAAACAACTTCCTAAAGAAATTTAAATAAAACCTATCATACATCACATCACGAAGTTATCCCATAAGTTTCACAATATGCCATCAATTACACAACTATACCAATACAAACTGGGTAAAGCACCCATAAATGCCACCAGAATAAAAAATTGATTTCCCAAACTTGTTTTTTATATACAATTTGCAAATTTGGATGATTCTTTGTAAGGTGCTCAGTGGGTTTCCTCTCCCTCAGAAATAATTGTAAAGAAATAATAGTTTAGTTTTTTAAATAGTTCGTAAGCATCAAGACATGTGAAAACGTTGTACTGTTGACTGATCCATGTATCACATTCAAAATTGTAATAAATTTAAAACATTGGTGGTCTAGGCTCGGTCGATCTCTGAGAGATAAAATATGAACCAATGATGCTCTTCTGACTGTTTCAATCAAGTGCCAATTACCAATACATCTCAAGAATTTTCTTACTATTCTGCAGCTGTCCAGTATTATTTATTTTCGCATATTCTCCATGCCCAAAATTGAAATTCCAATACTGGGAATGCATGCACTGTGTTTCGGTATTATTCTTGAAGTAGATACGTATGTTTATCGGTTATATGCTGATATTTTGATGTCTCCATGGATGTCGTAACTCTTGTTACAGCAGTACACACTTCTGAATTTTCCAATTGTAAACTATTATTATTAATATTATTATTATTATTATTACAAAAATAATGACAAATCATCGCAAAGGCATAGTGACAGTTGACCATGAAACAATTGAATATGTAAGAGAAAATATCTACCTAGGTCAGTTAGTCTCTTTTGAAAACAGATTCAATAAAGAAATAACTAGAAGATTTACTCTAATCTGAAAAAAGTTCTGGAGCCTCTTATTCATCTTAATGGATAGAAAAGTTAATATTACTATCATTATCATTATTATTTACACTTAGTTTGTGGTAGCAAAGGTGATGATTTTTAAGAGAAAATGTAATACTAATTCTATTATCTCTCGCGAAGATTAAACACAGAAAAGTTAAGATACCAGCTGTGTAATAATCGTACATTTGTACAAGTTTTCTAATTTCATGTAACTGGAATTCAAAACATGATTTTTGCATCTCCAAACTATCAGTACAAAACGTTTTTTTCGAATGGTCATGTTAGATGTCATAGTTTGGTTCACTGAGTCGCTCTGAACGACGAAATGACTGAATGACGAAAATTGAGATGTTTGTGAACGGGAGTAGGAAAGAACACACTCTTGCAGCTCCCTCCACTACTTCGTTCTCGCGATGCGTCAGTAATATATTGTGATGTGAGGTGTCGGGCAGTGTAGAACAGAGAAGTAATGTAGGAAGTGATTAAAGGGTCATAGTGAAATGAAGTGAAGTGTAGTGGAACAAAAATTCAGTGCGGAGTTTGATTATGATGTTTCTTTTTTTAAGGTAATTTTAAATATTTAATAAATTAGACAGTTTTATATCATTATTATTTTCATTATTAATGTTATTTTTATTTGTATTTACTATTATTATTATTATATAATTTGCATGTTATCAGTGTTACCTTATTTATGTAATTAGCTGCCACCGGGTGATGCCTATTTTTGCAGTTCAAATAAATTTATCTTTATCTTTATTTATCATGACATTTGAATAGTTCGAACAGCAGCGCACGAATGCTTGTAATAATCGTGTGTCTCTGCGATTGCTCAAAGAAACATTAATGCGTATTATCTAAAATTTTAGAACATGTTAATATTTAAAATCTGGTGCTTCTGAAATTCTGATCTCTACGAAATACGAGGGGATGAAGATTACGGAACGAAAACAGAACTTTATGTCAAAAAGATCCATGAATCAACGAGGCTTGTTTGTGCAAATAGTTTTCTTCCACACCTCTGTCTGAAGCAGCGTGTTTGCAATTGTTACAATAATTCTACAAGGAAAATTAAATTAACACTTATCCAATATGTAAAGAGAACTGGACATTGTGTCTGGAAACAGTAAATTTTAAAAGGAAAATCAATGACTTTTCTGCAGTGTCAAAGTTTACCTCTTTACCTCATCTCCAACAGGTAAACCAAGCCAGTCAAAAAGAAGCTCTTTACAAATCAGAGAATAAAACGAAAAATGATTCAAAACGTTACTAACAGAAACGTATAAAATGTTACTGGCTCAAGGACAGCGATAGTAGCTAATTGATTACGCGAATGTTTTGTTTTGACAAACAACAAAATCAAATGGGTAAATCGAACATGTGTGGAGAGAGCTGATTCAACACGTGAGCTAATGTGTGATGATTCAACATACTGTCTGTAATCGTATTTAGGTAGTTGGTTTAAATCAGCTTAGCATAAAAATCACTCATTTGTTACAGCCAATCTTTATGATTTCGCTTGCGAATTTTGAAGTCGAAAGCAACACACCAGTGTTCAGCCTTCACAATTATCACAAGACATCCAAACTCCAGCAAACGTAAAATTTTCAGCAAATACAAATACGACTTATAATAACTTGCTAAACGACTATTAAAATATTTGTACTTCATTAAATACTGTATTTACTTGGCTGTCCGGGTGACGCCGCGTCCAGACGAAACTGCCGATGTTTCGGTCGCCATTCTGAAACCTTCCTCAGGGCTTAATGCCGACCGAAACGTTGGCACCTTCGCCATGGACGCGGCGTCACCCAGACAGCCAAGTAAATACTGACTCCGGCCGCGGAAGCCTACGCTCTCTCGTCATTAAATACGCTCATCCCACACGGGCTACAGTGTTTGTCCACATGCTTTGGCTTTTAGCTGAAAAAAATAATCGCATATGATTACACGGGCGTCATGCGTCACATAGGAACACTAAACTCTCCGGCGTTATTTTCAAAATAATTAATTGAATACATTTGTAATATTTACCCAAAATAGTGTAGTAAGGTTTTCAAAACACGCTGAAGATTTCCACACGAAAACCTGTGCAAAAACGGAACTTTTTCATGCGAATCGCATTGTCTCGCCAGCACGCAGTAAACCAATAGTAGCAGCAAGGTTCTGTATGGCTGACACCGCTTCACGCATCCCAGTCGCCACGTCCTTCTATCTTTTCAATCTTCCTCTTGAAGATCTCGTTTCTTCGTCGCCTTTTCTATCTCATTTTCCCATGTTTTTTCTTGGTTTGCCGCTCTTCCTGTTTCTTTGAGGTAGCCATTTTAAAATTTTCTTAGACCATCGACTTTCCGCCATGCTTTGGATATGACCATATACCAACTCAATATTTTAGAATCCATTATATCAATACCCATTTGATTTTTTATGTCAACATTGGCTACTTTGTCCAGTATGTAAGGCTACAACAGCGTCTCCAAAAGTTCATTTCCATTGATTTTAAGTTTTGCCCTTCGCTCTGATTTAAAATCCAAACTTCTGAACCGTATGTAGATATGCTTTTAACCAGCGATTTTTACATTTTTCTCTTCTTGGTTGTTATTTTTTGGCTATACAAAACATTGCTCAACGGTATTGTTACTACTCTCCCTTCAGAGAGATCCTACATTTTACTTCTTTCGCACATCCACTTTCCTTTGATATACACACACATTACATACACATTATAATCTGTTGTATTTTTAATTTTTACACCTGCTCCCAATTATTAAGTTTGTACCTTGCAAATAACCCATATTCCGAATACCCCAGATTACAAATAACCCAAAACTAAATACTATACACCTTGTAGCGTCGTGCCACGCTCAAACCACCGGACGTTGAACAAAGGGGATGATGATGCACTGGGACTTTCCGTGGACGTAGCGAGCCAGAAGCCGGCTCTTGGGAGAGGCAATGGCGGCGGGTAAGTGCCAAAAGGGCCTATATAATGCCAGGAGAACAACGCCCCAGCCTTCTTTTGCTAGCGGCGTCTGTGACAGTGAAGGCGCGTGTCTGTGCGTGTAGGTGTACTAGGCGAGGGCCGAAATCGCTGTCGTGACTTGCGAAACGCTGTAGATGGTCCACGTAGAGCGGTCTTCAATAGGAACAATCGATAGTATGTTGGCGGTACTGGGTAGCCGTCTTAATTATCTCTCCTTGTAGTGGGTCTGTTTATTTTAGTTTATTGTGAGCAGGGGTTAAGTTGTATAAATGAAGACTACGTCCTAGATGTTAATAAATCTAGCTTGTTTTACAAACCACTTCTCGTCTGTGTTCGATTACACTCGTATGACGCTACAATCTCAAATGGAAATGAAGTTTTTAGCTGGTCTGCAACGAAAAAAAGGAAGAAAATGTTTGAGGCGTCCGTTGCCCTGCGCGATTCTTCTCGCGTCCCGCGTCGTAATTGGAGCGGCGAGCGACGGACATTTGCCATTGCGCGTGGCGCGACACGGGGCTCACCGCGTCCTAATACGCTTTTTATGCCGCGGCAGATAATTACAGTCATTACCCGTCGTAAATTAGCTCTAACTACGCGTTTCACCACGTTCGACCGCCACCGGCGTGGATAGCGCGCTCTGTCCAGTCGCGCGCGTCGCGGGTGACGCGCTGTGGGACGGAGACTGCGGACGGGTGGCAAAACAGCTGAGGACGTTTATATCAACGAGCTAGAATATGGTACATAGAGTGGCTGAAGCGCCTACATATTTGAAGCCATAAAACATTTTTTCTCCTAGATCTATCAGCCTCGCCAAAAAAAACCTCTACCTCATTCGCGCAAAATCCAATAATGTCACGCACTTCATATAAACCAACGAACAAGAATATACTACATAGAGTGGCTGTCCATATAGTTGCAGCGCTCTTGGTGGAGGTTCACCGAACTAGTGACCGCCATGTTTTTGCAGTCAAAGCAGCGCCCTCTGGGAAGCAAAGTATTCTAGCATTTCGTTTGGCGCTGGTTACGGACGGTTACAACGAGGTTACACCACCACTCGTAACTAGTTTTGACTTCAAAAAACATGATCACTAGTTCGACGAGCCTCCACCAAGAGCGCTGAAACTATAGGCACATCTACTTTATGTAGTATATTCTAGCTCGTTGGTTTATATGAAGTGCGTGTCATTGGTTTTTGCGCGGCTAATAGAGGGTTTTTTTTGCGAGGCTAATAGATCGAAGAGAAAAAATCGGTTTCCTCTTACGGATCATTTTTTTCTACGATCGGATAAAAGTGCTTCTATCACATATTATTATTAATTTAATATCTACTTGTCATGATGTCGAAACAAACTACCACCTTCGTTTTTCATTTTCGTAAGAAGTGTTCTTTTTTCACTACACTGCACACTGCACCTATGATAACACTGCACCTATGATAAAGCTGAATGCTTTGTAGAAGAGATCAGATAACTTTGTCAACTTAATTTTAAAATAAAATAGGTGATATTCCAAAAACTTGAATGTTACGGTTATTGTATTCTCCAAGTGAACTTACTGTTATACCGCCTTTTCAGCCAAGAATAGTGACCCACGTCTATCTCATTATATGATTAAATTTCTTTCTAAACATACAAGAGAGCGAAACATTTATGCTACAATCAAAGTTTACGACAGTTTAAAGTATATATGGATAATAGCTTATACCTTTTTCTTCTAGGGCTTTTATCCAGTCAATACTTTACGTCCCGATGGACCGCATATTCGACCATATACTAGATGGCAACACACTTGCGGACGCCTCTGATATGGAGTCATCGGAATACGAGGCTTTCCGCGACTACACATACCTGAAAGATAAGGACAAATAACTATTCCAAGATGGGACTCGAACCCGTGACCGTTCGGATCGAAGTCCTGAGTCGGTAAACGCTCTTAGCGACCTCGGTCATTCAGATTGGCAGCTTAGAGGTTCTTCCTGGCTAAAAAGGTTTTCACGTTGACTATAATTTCTTCAGTCGTTTTAATGGTAAGATTTTGCGTTATTACAGCAGGAAATTGTTATTATTGTAGTATATGCTGTCAATATTTCGCCCATCAGATATGTGGCTTTGATCTGATTTTTGTCACTCTTTATGCTTAAGAGTAGTGAAATATTATTAATAAAATTTATTTTAATTCGATGTAAAATTGCATCTCACATAATCCTACATTACAGAATAAATTCGTCGTGATAAATAATATTCACTGGCCTGTAACGATCAGAATTAAAAGCTATAACAATGATAGTTCGCGTCAATATAAATGATACAATTTTAACATTAAAACACAACAATCACTTAAATAATACAGTTTTCTTGTGTAATTTCCTTAAGTTTCCAAAATACAATCAGCTGTCATTCTTTAAATTGTTCTCATTTACTTTTTGTGAAAAACAAAATGTAGTTTTAAAATGTCATTTTAAAACCCGAAAATGCTTCAGGAATAAAATAATTAGATTCTAAACACCATAACATTTTAAAAAATTTTTCAAATGTAATTGGTTTTCATGGAATGTATTGCATTTTTTGGTTTAAAACAATTAAATACCTGTTAAATATTTAAACACAATAACTCGGGTAACATCAAAAATATTTTGACGTACAACACATTGTATTTTAGTATTATAGTACTCCGAAAACAAAGAACTCGTATTTCCTTTTTTAATGAGAGAGGAGATTCCTCTCGCTTTTTGAAATGAATGAAATGTTGAATTTTTGACGGCTTGTGGGCGTTTGTGATTTCTAGCTGATATCGTGGCGTCGTCCTCACTGTCCGTCGCAGGCGAAATTGGCCGCCCAGAAAAAGCCGCCGCACTCGTCGTCCGAAACAACTGCCACCGAATGAAGCCATTCCGCCATGTTGCCCTGATAGCATCTGTAAATGAGAACCCGAGATCTGAGGCTGACAGTTAACTGGCTCATTGCAGGAATCACTGAAGGCGACTCGGTTTGTTTTTGTTCTCAAGTCATCAAAGAAGATGAAACTAGAACATAAACATTTATTTTTAATTAATAAATTATAGTATTATTTTCAGAAATATTGTCCCATGTTCGTTTACACAATGACTCGTAATTTTTCATTACAAAGATCGCTTGATAATTTCATCTACACATATACACGTTATGGTGCGTTTTTTTCTCAAATATAATAAAACATTTTATTCAAATGAGATCCATTTTTACATCACGTGTGTTGATTGTTGAATTAAATCTGAAAGCCACATAATTTATTTGGTTTGTAAATAACTTTACGTATGTTAAGTAAATATGCAAATGCTTTCAATTAAGAGATATTACAGGGCTATCGCAGTGTAGCGTTCGCTTCTTGGACCAAGAACAAAATTTTCATAAATTACCGAGCCGCTCGCGCTAATAGAACAGTCTCACCCGTTGCCTGGGCTTCACGCCTGGGCTCCCACCGCATTCATCACCCGAACGGGTTTTCGCGCGCGTTGCTTCTGTTGGGATGCCCATTTCCACGAGCCCAATGGGTTGGGCGCAGACCACTCTGCGGTTCCCGTCCTTCGCGAAGGCTTTCGTTTCTCGCCCGAGACTGTGCTGGAATGGGTGTGAGAGGTGCGAGTTTAACAGAATTTAATTGTATGAAATCTGGAAGAAAGGTGTAATTTAGGAAACGCATGACTAGAATTTTGTGGATCAACAAGGTACTTCAGGCGGAGCTGAATTTCATTTGTATGTAGTATTTTTCTGCAGTTTGAAATCTTAAAAAGTTTTGAATTATTTCGCCTTTCGAAGATGCGAGTAAAGAAATAAAAATATAAACAGGAAAATATACAAAAAATATAAAAGTAGTAAATGAAATTTATTTATGAGTATTTAATACTCGTAATTATCATAGATTAATGTACTTTAGATTTTAAGCTATCTTCAAAATTGATTTTAAAAAACACGCCAATGTTTTAATTTTTTGGATCGTTTATCCCCCGTATCTTCGAATTGTATGTTGCATTAATTTTCATTAACATTTAGTAAAAATGTTTCGTCGTCTGTGTTGTGTTTTTTTTTCACTTACACGAATTTCTAGCTTCATTTTTATATCAGAAGGGTTATACTTTCTACCATAACGTAGAGCATGTTTTTGGTAATATTGAGTCATGAAATTACAGTTTCTGCTAACTACTCACGATTCTTGCAAGTAATGGTAAACAATTTTATCACCTGAATGCTCACTCGACCCGCAGTATCGATGTTGGATGTTTCTAGAAACAAGTGCAAAGCGTTGAGAACCGTTTTATGACGAACATGCACAACTCATTTTCTTCCCTTAAACTCCGAAGTCCTACAAATCTGAATGACCTTACAGTTTAGGGGTTACAATGTTTTTTCTTATCATGTTTACTTGCCAAAACCACTTTTTGGCCTTCGACTACATGAAAGTGCTTGAGAATACTAGGAAGGGTTTCGGAATTTCAAGATTCAGTTAAAATATTAATTCCTTAATGGATCTAGAAGAAGTATTTTCAAATCTTGGTGAAATAATACATTATTTTGGTCAAGATAATATACGACTCTTTCAAATTACGTTTCATTGAGCTTGAATAAGGGTCAGGAGTCTTCTTTCATGAGGGAGTACTAGATGACACAAACTGCCTATTGTATGTTACAAGGTTTAATATATACCCTGAAGATACGTTTTGGCATCATTTAGTATTACTTTGTTTAACAGAAGGTAGAGAAAAGTTGTCTACAATTTTACAACAATATAATATACCTAATGATGCTGATATCATTGATCAGTAGGAATGCAATGTCATTTGTCAAATAATTTCAAACACTTATGCTATTTTCTATAAATATTTTGAAATACATTTTCATTTTTCAGTAATTATTGCTTTGTAAAATATTCATAGCCTTACTTTTTCGCAACGGCTCGCCAATGATTCCCATGGCGACACTTTGTTGGAAGAACATTACTAACTATTTTTCCTTTAATAAATTTTACTGCTACTTTCTGAACTCTTTCGATTAGTTTTTATTTGGCCATTTCCATTCGGATCCAACATGCTGATCCATACTCCAAATACCGAACACACAATAGTCGTTTATGTTAGTTCGCTTGAATGCCACGTTCAGCGACAGAGCTAGTTGCGCAGCAGCTTCCAATGGATGTGGAGGAGCTGGATATGTGGATTCGTAGGCTTCAGTCATTTGATTCTTGGCTGTCTGGGATATGCTGCGAGACAGTTGGTCGAGCTGCCGTATCGCCCATCATGTTGCGGCCTTACTCAGAGCTATACAGGTTTACGGTATAGCCCTAAAGAAGGCCAAAACATGATGGCCAAAACGTCAGCCCGATTTACTTAGAAGCGGCTCATCCCGGATAGCCAAGAATCCCGCTGGATATGCATCAGGCAAAATGATGAAATATTGGAATCATATTTGTCATCTTTTATTTGTATATTTCGAAGATTGGCACAGTAACAAGAGCAACACGTTTACCACTCCCCCGTCATTCCCATTAATCCGCATTCCATTATCCTTTAATAATGTCAAGAACACCAAATCATTCCCACTAGTCAATCAAAATGTTGGCGCATGCGTTGAAGATTTTGTCTAAAGGGTTTTCCTACAGTAACTGTGCACAACCCGCGTTTCACCGCTGTTAGCCAAATAATACTTAAAAATACTTCGCTCTTCTTGCTTTTTTTTTTTTTTTTTTACTTCCACGGTTTTCGAGTACGGCTTACGCTGCGTTGTGTTATAAACGTTGCCTACAGGGTTAACTGAGCAAAGTGTAAATTAATTGAAGGTTCTCTAATGCCTGTGCGACTGTGATGTATCGCATAATGTCCGAGCGAGCAAAACAAGCAGCAATATGAAGTTTACATAATGTTTCAAACCTATCCAGAAGATTGTTCTGAAGTAGGGTGCTTTTATGAAGTACTCATTTAGGAATGACCGCAGTGTTTTTCAATTAATTTATTTATTGTCAAATCAACTGTAATGTCATTAGGAACGTGCACTTCACATAAACATCCTTCTTCAGAGCAATCTTCTGGCCAGATTTAAATACATGGCAAAATCAGAGTTCTGTTAGTTTCCCACGATCAAGTGGTACGCAATATGCCACAGGTTGTAATAAGTGTAGTACGTTATTTGGCTGAACGCGCACGTTTAATTGTGGTATGTTATTTAGCGCTTGGGACAGTGCAGTTATTGAACAAATCATGAAGCAAAACGCAGAAAATAACAGAGGAGCGGAGACCCTTTCAGTAAAAATAAAACAAAGTATATTTTTCTCAGGAAAATTGTCAACATTGAGATACTCAACAATTGGCATTAAAATAGCAAAAATAAGGAATTCCTGTTTCGTAATATACTTGTTAGAAATTGTAGTTGAAGTTATTTTTTTAGAAATTGTGTTTTGGTTCAGAAAATGTGAGAAATTGTAACTTCCTGATATATTTCATGAATTTAATTTATTTCCAAAGCCTTGTCTTTCCATTTTATTTATGTTTTATTTTCAAGTATAACCCATCAATATATTCTTAAGACGCTTCTCCATCAATCTGCCAAGAATTAAGTCACATGTCTCGTATGTGAAACGCTAACCGAAAACCGTTGAATCCGATTTGGAACTATTGAGCTAAAATGAATACTATCACTTCTAGAAGTGCGATTCACGGCAATATGTCACATAGGGAATTAATTTTTTAATGTTTGGCCCCCAGGGTTAACAATATTGTGAACTTTTGACCTGAAGTGCCACGAGCAGACCACATGGCTCCAGTAGCATCGCCGGTATTCCGCGCCCCCATCTAGGAAGGAGCGTTGTGTCGCCGATATTCCGCGTTAGTCGTCATTGTGTGCCCGCTGTGTACGCAGTAACCCCGTGCGCTCGTGGATCCCTCCCAACGCTCCTTCACTGCCCCGCCTGCTGGATTCACCTCTCTCCGCCTCGCCTTGCCTCGCCACGCCTAACATCTCTCCCTCCTACCCCCTCCATCCTTCCCACATCCTCTCGGTCATCTCTCTATGATCCTTCCCGATCATTCATGCCACTTCCCGCCCTGCAGCAGCCTCTCTGCCAGTCTGCTCCGCCAGCCCCCTCCCCGCCATGCCTGTATCGCACCTCACGATCCGCGATCCGCCAAGCCCCGCCTCCGCCATACCCACCCCCGTTTTGCCAATCACCAACCCGCCCCGCCATTACCACGACTCTCCACGTCTCTTAGCCCATGCCCACTCGACTGATCCCGCCATTCCCCCATCCCTCCAGCCTCGCTCCGCCGTGCTCTCCTCGCCACTTCACACCCCCACCTCCGCCTCCCATGGGCCAACTCCGCAATGCCCCACCACGCCAAACCCGGCTCCGCCATGACCAACCGGCTAACACCATTCACACCCTTTCCCGCCCCCCATGCCATTCCATACCCCGCCACGCTATCCCTCCCACACTCTGCATCCCGCTATCCCTCATTCCCTGTCCCGCCAAGACCCACCTTGTTCCCGCCCGCCATGCCACGCCTCGCGAAGACCCCGCCATGCCCCATATCCCGCGCATTAAGCTCCCGACATATAGATCCTCCTCGCGCCATTGGCCGCCCCACCCCGCTATGCAATGTCATGCCCCGCCCCAACGCGCCGCGCCCCCGCCCCGCCATGCCCGTAATTAACGCATGCCTACCGAACCGCTATGACCGACCTTCCCCCCCCGCTATGCTACGCCTCGCCTCGCCCGCCGCCACGCCCGCGATACCACTGCCGATGCCCCCATGCCGCTACGTCCCGCCATGACCAGCCCCGCAATGCCCCCATACCCGCCCCGCCATGGACCCCAAACCGCCTATGTCCCGCTCCCTGGACCCACCATTTGCTTCCGCCCGCTTGCTACACCTGCCCCGCCACGACCCCTCCTTGCAATTGCCCGCCCCATCCCGCCACGCAAAGCCATTGATGCCCTGCCCCACTTCGCCAACGCCCCGGGCCCGCCATGCCATGTCCATCCCCTCAATGCCGCCCTGCCATGACCCGAACACATTGGACCAGACCACTATGACCGACCTGTCCCGCTCCGGCCATGCCACGCCCCACCCCGCGATGACCGCGCCATGCACCATCCCGCGCTATGCCTCGCCAAGAACCTCTCTGCCATTCCCGCCCCACCCCACCATGCAAAGAGATGCATGCCACGCCCCCGCCCGCCATGCCCATCCCCGACAATGTGCACATCCCCGCAATGTCCGACATAACCCGCTCTGCTATGACCCCCTTGTCCCCGCCGCGCCACGCCACATCCCGCTACGCCCCGCCAAAACCTCCCTTCCATTGCCCGCCCCACCCCCCATGCAATGCCATGCATGCCCGCCCCACCTCGCCCACGCCCCCCGCCACCATGTCCCCGGTCCGGTATGATCGACTCGGCCCCCTCACGGCCATGATCCCCCTCCTCGCCATCTCCCCACCCCGCGATGACCCCGCCATGCCCCATCCCAGCTACGCCCGCCAAGACCTCCCTGCCATTGTCCGGCCCACCCTGCCATGCCAAGCCATGCCAAGCCATGCCAAGGCCCGCTCCACCTCGCCCGCCCCCGCCATAACCATTCCGCAATGCCCGCATTACCCGCCCACTATGACCCGCTCCTCTATGACCCACCTTGCCCCGCCCCGCCCCGCACGCCTCGCCTCGCCTCGCTCGCCTCGCGATGACCCCGCCATGTCCCATCCGCGCTACGCCCCCCAAAACCCTCCCTTCCATACCCCGCCCCACCCCGCCATGCAATGCCATGCATGCCCGCCCCACCTCGCCATTCCCGCTCCGCCACGTCCCGAGGCTCGGTGTGCTCGGCGCCGCGCTGCCTGCGCAGAGCGCCTCGCCAAGTCGTGGAGCTCCGTTTCGCCCGGCGCCGCGGGCGGGGGGCGGAGGCGCGAGGCGGGGCGGCGGGACGCGAGGGCGGAGCGCGCGGCGGTGCCACCATATTTCAAGGCCCCGACATTGCGCTCGGCCGTGTGATTCCCGCTGTGTTTTCATAATTTTCACCAGAGCTCCCAGAATACCCCGCGAGAAAATGAGAACAGAAGAAGCCGCGTGGTGGTACGAAGAGGTGTTCGGAAACGTTTAGTTCTGTAGTTAATTTATTACAAGAGTGCTTTTCGTTGTTGATTTTTTATCTTCTTTTTAATTTTTTGTTTCATTTTTTCTTTCTCTCTTGTTCCCAAAGTCTCGTACCTTATAACCTGCTGCTTCGCAACACGGTTGCTGCTCGCAATGCACGACTGAGCGGGTGGAGGCTATGTGCGGGAAGTGGTGGACGGGCGGAGGTCGAAGAGATAAAGGGCGGGAGTTGCAGAGGAGGCGGGCAATGCGGAAGAGGAGAGAGCCAGTGAGAAGTTAGGAGGTGAAGTGAAGGGACGAGGAGATACGGAACGGTTTGCGTGACCAGAGTGGGGCAGTGTGAGTGGATTAGCAGGGCGGGTAAGGGGAAGGAGAGGATCTTGAGAGCGTGGAGGGGCGGGATGAAGCTAGATGAGGGTGGCGAGAGACAGGGCAGAGCGGGATGAGAGATGGATGTGTGCGTGCGGGATGGGGCCGGTGTGGTTGGATGTGTAGGATGGGCGGGGCGGATGGATGGGAAGGTGGGGCAAGGCGGGGCAAGCGAGGAAAGCGGTGCAGGGGGCGGGGCGCGGGCGTTGCGGGTGCTGCGGGGCGGGTCGGGGCGGGCGGGGGCGCCCGATCTGGTTTTTAGCGAACCCGCTAGCCGACGGCATCGCCCGGGATCTGCCCGCTGTTGGCTTAATTTACGTCAAGCCCGCGAGCGCAGCGCACCAATCAGCGCGAGACTTAATTAAGGCCCCCGCGCGCTGTTTTGGGAGCATTTGCATAGGGCGCGGGGTCGGACGGGCGCCGGCCGCTCGCCGCGATGTACGCAATTTGTATTGTGCAGCGCCGCGACCCTGCGACGACGCTACCTCGCCGCGCCGCGCCCGCTGCGTCGCGCAGGGTTGGAATGCGGCGCGGCCTTCGGTTGGTTCCAGCGCCTGGAGGGTGTTTTAATGAGGTAAACGAATTTTCGACTCGTCCGCTAAGTACCATATATGTTAACAATATCACGACAAAGTATGGCTCCATTTGAAAGCAGTGGAAACCGTCCATAACAATTCGGGGAGTACTCAAATCAGAATGTGTAATTAATTCTGCAATATTTTTTTTCTATATAAAAAGAAATAAAATCAAGTAGATTTTATATTATTATAAATATTTAAAATGATATTTCTTGTTTTGTACTTTAAATTTACGGTAGAGAGTTTTAGAGAGCAATGGAAAGCACTTTCTAACTACGTTTAATGATCCATGTCACTCATGGCAAACACCCTGAAGAGGAGAAGTGTAATTTTTTATCCATCCTCTGCTTTCGCGTGGGCAGCAAGTTCTTTGAAGTCAAACTATATTGGTGAAATAACAGTAATGTTTACTTATCAATTGCGTTTAATTCGCAAGCTAGAAGAAACACGTTTTTCGCAATAAACTGTCAGCTTTCCTCCCCCCTCATAATGTTTCAGCCAAACTATAAATTTTGAGGTTCGAAGAAATAAACGATCAATTTCCAAAAAGACTTTGAAACAGTATGTGTAAAGTGAACTAAAAAACTCTTTTGTGAATTACAGCCTAAAAGAAACGTCAAAATTTCAACGCCTCGAATATGACTGTGATGAAGCTATCCTTTTTAAACACTTTTTGCCTCAAGAAGTATTCTAGTAAACCAGTATAAAATTCAATTTAAAAAAAGGAATGAAAATATCAAGAAAGCAATCTAAAGCTTACACCTTAATAAAGATCATTCAAGAAGTACTTTTAATATGCATTGTGGTGAAAAGAATAACATAAATTATTCCAAACATTCGTATGCGAAGTAAGTTATTTTCTAAAGATCGGCTTATCTGTTTTACTAATTTCCAAAGCGCCCAGAAATTCACTGAAAACTATGCTCAGGCGATACGAGAAGGGTCTGAGGGTTCTTAAGATACCCAGGAACTCGGGAAAAATTCAAAATAATAATGGTACAGTTTCGACTTAAGAGTGAAAAATGTCAACATTTCATCCCGTCTATTCTGATACTGTCTACTGAATTCTAATACTCAGCACGTGACTGCTTACCACACAGCTGACGTCAACAACTTTGATATTCGTGGTATGTAAAATGCTGTTGAAATACTATACTATGTTTTTCCAAAGTTCGTGAAGATTACATTTCTTACAATATTTTATTTATTGTAATGTTACAAAAGAGTATTTTATTTGCTATTCTTGAGAAGTGCGCGCTACTTTTTGGAAACTATTTTTTTGGTGTTATCTTCGGCAGAATATTTGCTGCTGCAAGCCTTTATTTGATAATTAATTTTAAAATCATAATAAAAGTGTATGAAGTTATATATTTACATCGAATTAAAAGTTAAGATACATAATATTAAGATATAAATAAATTATAAGCCTAGATGCACGTGAGAACAAAATAACAAATTAATAAATTGTATGTTTTTTTTAAATGTGAAATTCCCTTAGTAGATGGCTGCAGCCCGTATCTTAATGATAGCCGTTATTGTACAGCTTTACAACGGTACAGGTGTTTGACTAATCAGAGTATAGAGTAGAGACGTTTATTAATGAACCACTTGAGACTTAATCAATCATTGTTATCGTTCTGTTAAATGTGTCCTAGGTTTGTGATTATTACTGTGCTGATAAAACTCGTGGGGTTATGAAAATTAACTGCACATGTCTTCTCCTTTTTCCAAAACGGAGGAAAATGAAGACTTCAATGGCGATTCTCTCAGATAATAAGCTGATAAGTAGAGCCCGGAAGTTTGTAAAAATGTCTTTTTTTATTGTTACTATTTTCAGACTTTTACCGAGAGGAATCACAAGAGTACGCAGTCCAAAACAAGAGGGAAGGCCAACTATATTTCTGGGCCCCTATGGACTCACGTTTCTCATTAAACGTTTTTGTTTACAAATATTTAGTAGTAAAATCATTTTACTAATAAATATATACCAATACAAGGAGAATGATATAACTAATGAAACAATTAATAAATACAATTGGTTTTATATTGAATAATTTAAAGGGTTGTCAAAAGTTTTGAAGAGCCTCATCATCAAATTGCCAGTTTGGAAAAGTAGGGAAATCAGGACTTGACCATATTTAAATAAAACTATTTGTTACACTGAGCTATGGGAACCTCTTTCAAAATGTTCACCTCCCTCCCTCTCATGTGTGAAACCCTGAAACACTTAATTGTACCCCTGGAGTTCTTCAAAATTTTCATTTTGCTTCCCCCCCTCCTATTTTAGCACCTGATATTAATTTTTACTATTTTGCCTTACTTTGGCCTTTGACCCCTTTTATCTTTTTTTTATCCTTCTGGCACCGATGTCAATCAAGGTGGAAACATTTCTATAAGTCTGGACCGCACAAAAGCACTGTCGAGTTTTGTCTCTCGCAGCAAGAGTTAGCTTCAGGGGTAGTAAGTGCAGAAAATCTAGATGATAAACGAAGATAATACCAGTCAAATGTTTTAAATTCTTTAACTGACTGGGTTTGTTTCATGATGAAGAGTCCCATCCTACCTTTTAATATAGTTTCCAAACTCTTTCGAGGACAGAGCTCTCTGTATATGATACACGATATGGCCCTTCTCATTGCCAACAACTACACAAGTGAATGAAAAGAAACCAGTAATAGCGTTTTCACTTATGTTAATCCACGACTGAGAAGGGAGCCCACAAAAAATCTAGTAGCCAATTGCACATAAGATTAGAAAGAAAAGATCGCATTCTTCCATGTCAGTGCAAGTGTAAATTTTATAGGGTAAAAAGTTGGATCATTTTAATTAAAAATTGTTAAAATAATTACTTTTAAATTGTGCTTTTTCATCGTTCACCAAACTTTATATGTCGCTATTTTTGCCAGAATAAATATATACATAATAAATACAAGAACGTTTGGGATCTGTTGATACAAAAACCAGTTACTGTACGTCTATGAGATTTCATTAATAAAATTAATTCTAACTTGACTCGTGCATTGTTCGTTTACAGTTGCAATGTGCTTATGATAAAACAAAGCCACCTTGGTTAGGTTACTAGTAACTGTTGAAGGTAAAGATTTAACTTCTAATACCTTCTATTTGTCATAGAAAAAACTACATGGGAAACGCGACGTAATGAGTATTGACACGTATAAAGTTTAAGAATAATAGGTATATCGTACTCGTGAATTAATACCCATCACTCGTCTCTTAACCTGCAACTGCTGAGATCATTTTTGCCATGTAACTGGTGACATGGAGACTACACATACCCCAATACAATACTTGCTTAAAAGTGTTGAAATATCAAAAATGTCTGTTTTGGTCGTAAGAACAAGAACTTTTATGCTTTATCTTGAGGATTAATACAAACATAATTAAACAAATAGCGTAGTTACTTATCAAATAAAAAATATTTTAATGTTAACATGAATTACTACAAAAACTCTCCTTCAATGACGTTTTGTACCAATACACAAATTATGAAATTGTCTTTTGGAGACCAGAATATGATTAAGGAGTACCAATTAATCACATCGTTTGACTAACACAATACAAGCTCAATTTCAAGTCACTTTCATCAGTCCCTCATTTACTGCACTTTTCGCAAATAATATCTCCTCGCTTTCCCCCTCATCGCCTCTGAATTCGCTCTCTTCCACTTCCAAATTGGCCTGGACCCATTCCTCAAATCTTGGATCATCTCCCTTATAATGTCACTCGAAACATACATAGTTTTGTGCTATATAAAAAACAAAAACGCGGGATAAATAAGAAGTCGATGAGGTGGGGATTGATTATATCGCGCCAGAAAAAATAAAACAAGTTTCTGCTCATCGTCAACAATGTGACGACCGCCTGGTTCGAGACAACTGATTTCCTGAGAGGTACCCAGAAGCTTACACTTCTTCGTGCATCTGCTTAGCGCAGGTTCGGTATCTTTCAAAGGCGGGGGTACTAACAATTACCACATGACCACTTACGGGTTAATATACCATTAAGACAAAAATGGTGGAATTGTTCACAGATAATTAGCGTAGATATTTTTGTATTCGTTATACAAGACGTTAATGTCATTACCGTATTATCAAAAGAGGAAGTATTATTGAAGCACAATTATATTAAAATAACAAATCACGCAATTATTCTTGTAATAATCATACATCGTCGTGTCTAAGATATACCACCCTTATTCCATTCGATTTGATGAACATTTTACTTTCATTTTTTAGCCTCATTTATACCAATAACTTCATGTTCAACAATACCTGAACATGGTGACACCGATGGAGAGTCCTTGTGGCATAATAGCTAGAGCATAACATCTCCCACTTCTGGGGTACGAATAGATTGATTGATTGATTACTAGTGATGCCGAGCGCGTCAAAAACTAAGGTCATTAGTCACATACGTGTGGTGCAAGTTTCTGCTTCGGAGGTGGCAGTGATCTTGCCCACGCTAGATAGCGAAATCCGACACCGACCTACCGCCGATTAGCGTAGGTTTCCCTAACCAGGTATCGCCCACCAACGGGGCACTGGCCCAGCCGGGACAAGGTCTTAGCTCCCGGTATGTGTGATACTTGTGTAGTGCATGTGTGTAAGTAGTGAGGAAAGGACAAGGAATGGGAAGGAAAGGTCGCGTACAATCCGTGACCCGTTTGGTAGAAAACTGTTCCAGCATTCGCTTGATGATGATCGAAGAAACCACGGGAAACTACCGCACAGAGAAGCCGGCCGCTAGAATTCTCCTCCAGACTGCGGCTGAATTCGACTTAGCAACCTAACTAGAACTCGACCCTAGGACCTCCCGATCTGCAATGACATCATTTGATGCCCCGTGTCACAAATAGTGGTTTATGATGGTCACACACACGGTGGTTTATGATGGACAAGTCGAGCTCTCAGTACGTGTTTTGGAGGTGGGGGCCGTCTCTACACAAAGCCTTCTTCACTCACAGCATCGCCATTATTGCTGTCACCTAATAATTGGAATTCGAAGCCACATAACCTTAGTAATTGAAAGACCATTAAAACTGAAATAAAATAATTAACGATGAACCAATAACAATACAGATGGGTGTTGAGTTTCATTCAGATCTTTCCATTTTAAATTTAGAGAAATGGAATCTTAAGGATGAGTCTCATACATTCACTTCTTGGGCAACATAGAAACCATCTAATTCTTTTCTTGCATCCAGGTCTCTAATAAATTTAAAGCCATGCTTTGTGTTACAAAAATAGAATGAGCAAAGTAGTCAGAATTCCCCGCGATCAGGAGGGGCAGCTACTCGGGTCCAATGCAATTCACAAACGTCTGCTTGAGAATAAAGTTGAGTCTCCCCCCACCCTGTCGGCATCTGGTGCCATCACCGTCCAGTTGCATCACATCCACAACCGCCGTCGCCTCCGCCTGCTCAGCTGCTTTCCCTCACCTGCACCGCAGCGCCACCTTCACCCCCACATCCACATCCACTGCAGTCCGGGCCCCACCCCTGCATCCACTAGGCTCCAGAAGCTTGCGTGGCGGTGCCCCCGCGCGGCGACCCCGCTCGACCGCAGTCGATTGTTTGTCCACCGAAACGGATTTCCTCTTCTCCCAGAAAATTGTCGCAGCGGGTCGTCCTGTTTGTATTTTAATAGGCAGTGTAGCTTTTTTGTGGAGGGGCTTATACCTGGCCGACTGCGTTAAGCAGCTACACAAAAGGTTGCTTTGGAGCACCGCTTAAGCGCGACCGCCCCCCGCCATTCGGCCTCCCTCGGCCCTCCGCCGTCACCTCCTGCACCGCAAATCGCATCGGTACCCCCTCGCCATGCCTCTCCACTCTTCGGACCCCGCCCCCCTTCGAAGTCAACCTGCGGGACCCCGCGCTTCTGCTCGACCTCAGTTCCTCAATCGTCTTTCGAGTTCTCTCTTTCTCTTCCCCGCTCGTTGGTTGGCTGTCTCGCTCACTCTTTTTTCCCTCCCCTGGCCGCTTCCAGCTGTCGATTCTTTTTCTTTACATGACTGCTTTGTGTTTATTGGCTCCTTCCAGACTCGTACATAAAGAAACGCTTGTAAATGAATAAGCCTAACATTATGGTCGGATCTCTAAATCAGTAGTTCACCACAGTCAACGTATTCGTATTAATTTTCAACAATGCGGTAAACAAACGACAATCTCGACGCTCTGCTCTTTCACGCATGTTTTATTCCGCTGGATAGGTTCACGGCGAAATAATAGATTACGGTTCTTCTGTTCCCGCTGAATTTCGTATCTGATTTTTGTTACATTTTCGCAAATATACTGTACTACAAAGCCATTTACATAAAACTCGCTTCATACATTGTGTTGTCCTCTATCACGAGAGACAGATCTGCAGCGACTGTATAGAACCGGATGTTTCCTACGCAGTAGCCAATTTGTGTCATTTGCTGCCTCGTAAAGTACCTTCGATATGTGATCACTGTCATTTAGGTAGACCGTTAAGAGTATATTTAGTAGTAAAAGTAGCAACTACGAACAACATGCATTTGAAACGCTTCCTCTTCATGTAATTCGCATACATGCAAGACAACTGAACCGTTAACTAAGATTCAGGATTTTAAAAAAATAGAATGTAGATCACAATGTTTACTGCGATGTGAGAATGCCCCAGTAATACATTAAGCGCGTTTTATTATATTTTTACTATCTTTATATAGACCAAATCTTATTCATTCACACAAATTTTGCTCAAAGCCTTAAAATATTTTTTTTACTGACAACCTCTTTAAACAACAAAATCATGAAAATAACATAAAATCGTTAAGTTCAAGAAATATATTCTGATTCTGAGGAAGAAACTTAACATTCTCCAACTCTCAAGAATATCTAGCAATCTACTCGACAAGAATTAGAGAACTATGAACGATAAGCAAACGGCTGATTTTGGATGTGTTGTATTCTTACACATTAGTTTGCATCGATTTTCTTTCGAATCGATTCAAATCGTACTAAGTACCTTCCAACCTAAACCGTTCTGACGATCATGTAACAAGAACAATATATGGATTTACTTGAAACTTCGTTCAGCTGACCCAAGCAGAAACTGAACAAAGAAACGGTCACGTGGACGCGAACGCCCATCAATACGTAGAGCTGGAGGGTGCCACGGTCAGTTTCTTCACAAAATCCGTCTTCGATTGGGAGTTTGCACGTTGGATCCTTTGATGCTGTTGCATGGAGGCAGCGAGGCGCCGCGCGGGCCAGAGGTCATCGAGTCCTAATGCCCTGAATCCTCAACGAAACGAGTCTTCGACTCTACTCGCCGCGCCGGCTGACCAGGGCACGGGAGGGGCGACGGCGTCCGGCGCCGGCCGCCGGGGATTCCCCTCGCAGGGGGATCCCCGCGATCGCTTCGGAATCAATGTTGATCCCCAAACGACCCCGGCGCTGCTGTCATTTCACGCCGGATGTGTTGGCGCGCTTTGTTCGCAGACGTAGAGCTGACGTCAGGCGCTTCAGGAAACTGCGCGGTGTTGCGAGAACATATTTCGAAGTTGTTATTGATAGCTAGAGATACGTGACTGTGACGACTAAAACGGGTGTTTTCTGGTCTTCTTGGCCCGTCGTTCACGTGCAATTGTCACTTTCTCCTGTTCTTAGTAACGTCTCCGTGACGTCAACAGAATGTGTATTTATGTTGCAATCTGAAGGAATTCTGAACTTCGTGTTCACTCATATGTTAAGAAGACATTTCAATTTTTGTATGCATATTTAGAAATTATTTATTTCATAATACTGAGGTAAGCCCGAAAGTGTCTTAGGAATTATAAGCATTAAAATGCAGTAAGAGGTTTGTAGCAGGATTTTGCATTTCGAGAAATACGATATTTACCACTTTCATAATATTTTTAATTGAATATCAATGGTTCTCTTTTTGTGAGTCATTCCCGCCTACTTTCAAGATTTGACATTTAATACCAAGGAGAATAGACGTTGTGGATCCTGGGAGCTGTATATCATAAATCAGAATGTGTTAATGATTATTATTTGATGCATTAGAGTAATAATTAAATTAAAGTAAAATTAAAAACTTCCATGAAAATGTGAATGGCAAACATTACAACAAACTATTAAAACGATTAAAATATGTTTTTTTCTAGATTCAGGATTCAGTTGTATTTCTTTAAACGATCTCATTATGTGATATTTTAAACTAACCTAAAACTATTCGACTTCGAAATCTAAATCCAGTTTAAAGATACCAATTTTACGAATAATGTAGAGAAAAAATATATTTCACAGGTTTTGAACAACATTCATTGAACATTCTCCAAAAATCCATTATAAAAAATCGCTTAGAACTTTCAGCTTTTCTATCTTCTCGTTGAAATTTGGAACTTCCGATGTCAGATGTATTCAATGTTATAAGTTTATCCATCAGTTTAAAACTTCATCGATACAGCTTTTGCTTCTCTTGAACGACATACAAGAGATAATTAAAATTGGTCCAGCTGTTCTTGAGTTACAAATGCTGTAACTAACCCGACTTTGTTTCATTTATTTTGATTAATAAATACTCGGCATAACCGAACGTAGTAACGTGTACCAAACCCAATCACTTTATGTTCGACAAGACTAAAATAAAGAAACGAATTCACCATAATTTCTTCGTTCATTTGTACCGAGTACTTACATATTTTCAAATCCGAGCGGCTGCGGTTGCTCTGCAGCTAAATAGTTAACTCTGGAACATCGTTTACCAGACAATAGCGGATTTTTAATACTCGCTTCACAGCATTCCAACATATTGCGGAAATATTGTAGAAACCAAATTCTCAGATTGGTAGTTTTCCGCAGTCTCTCTGATCAATAACTTCCGAATGCCAGTGCAATACCATAACAAACAGGCTATGGGCCGCGTGTGACCGTTTCTTCCTCATCTTTGCCTTCACACATACACAAGCGCGCGCATACACTTACGCGCCCTACACAATCGCGTATGTCGGATGCGTAAAGCTTGCCCCGGCAGGGGCGGTGCCTCGCTTTGAGGAGATACCTTGAAGAGGTCGTGTAGCTCGCAAGACGTCGTGTAGCTCGGCCTCGGATTTACGTTCTAGCGACGGAGGCACACATTTTCTTCCCGGAGAATAACGTACATTACTGTTTCAGGCCTAATGACGTCGAGACGACGTGCCAGTACCCAATACTAATTCTGACAAATACGCTCGTTCCCAAAACCGCGTGGTCACTTCTGAGAAGTCACCTCCAGCTCACCGCAAACCGCTCTTCTCCGCCCCCGTCGCAGGCAACATCAACGCGCCGGGTTTCTCCCTCCCCGCACCCCGCGCCGCCGCCGCCTCCACCGCCCGCGCAGACACCAGCGCCTTCCCTTTCAATGCCGCGGCAGCAACCTCCGCCACCACGGCCGGCCGCCGCCCGCTGCGCTGCAGAAATTCTATTTCCGGCCGCGCTACCCCGGCGCTACGCGGGCGGCTGTCCCGGGGCTTAGCGTCGGCGGCTCCGCCCCGCCCGCCCCCGCCCCTCCTCGCCCCGCCGCGCGCGCGGATCAGCCGGTGGAGCGGAAACCGGATCACGGGCTACAAGAGCCCGCGGCTGGCACGGCGGGGTGGGCGGTGGCTGGGGTGACGGAGTACCGAGATGGGTGGGGTTGCGGGTAACGCCGATTGGTGGGAATGGCGACGAGACAAGAAAGCGGCTTGGGAGGCAAGAGCGAGGTGAACTGGACTGGTATGCCGGATGGCGAAGTGCGGTAGTGTGGAGAACCGCGCGGTACACTGCCAGAATCGGGTGGGCTGGACAGGAAGCGGATGCCTACATGGTAACGGTCAGGGAACGAAATGAGGGGGCGGGGAGAGTTGGCGTGGTGGTGGTGGGTTGGATTGGTGGGATAAGTGTTGGGGTAGAGAATGACGGGGTTGGTATGGCGGGAGGTGATGAGTGTGATGGGATGTGAGTTAGGGGGTGGGGTGGGAGATTAGGGTACAATGGAGTCGCAGGGAAAATGTTAGGAATCTACAGAATTTTCAATGTTGCAGCAATACACACGTGAAGCGCGATCGTTTAAAGGCCAATACATTCAGCTTCACCTGTAATGCCACTTACAAAACGTCGCAGTCCGTTGGCATCTCTCTTGAGGTAATTTAAATCAGAACACTAAGTTCAAACACAAGTAAATCTACTATTCGAGAATTCGAGAAAAATCGGCAAATTATTACCTTCCCCACTTCAGCGAATATCTTGTTCCTTTCAACAGAAATTGTCTAAAATACCTTCCGCAGGGTTACGCCAAACTTCCAATATTTTGAAGTCGCTATTTACATTTCAAAGCCATACATTCCATTACATTTTAAAATATCTGTCCTACATTCAGGCGACCATTTATTTGTGAACTCTCTCCAGCCTCCCACTGAACAAACTCGCGCCCACCAATAGTACATCTCTCAATTTTCTCTTTTTACGAGTTCGCAAAACTTGAACAAATGTATATTTTCAATTCACAACAGAGAAGGACAGTTTGGGCGACAGATGAAGGGGCAGGCTGACTGGGCCCACGAAGGGGCATGGCAGGGAACTTCGCAATGCAAGGTAAGCGAATTGACGGAGGAAGACTTGTCAAGAAGCGGTAATCGCACTGAAACGGAAGGTGTCGGTTGTTGTAAAAGATGGAAGCTCATCCTACTGCCCTGTCCAAGCATTCCGCAGGCACTGTTGACGTTGCGTTGCGTTCCCGATGCGACCTCACCATACAACCAGATATCTCCCGTCTGTCTCCCATTCCCCCCGTGCCCTCCTTCCTCTAAGTCACTTCCCCTATTTCATCGTAGTCTGCATAGTAGTAGCCAATTTTGGCACTGCTATTAACACATCATCACCCAAAACTCCGATCTCATGTTATCAACTTCAAAGAGTCGCAATTCTCAGAGAGGGTGCATAAAACTCTCGAAACAAAGCTAATTCCAATATCCGCCAGAAACCACGCACTATTTTCTCTTTGTGGGTCATGGAGCGAACAAAAATAAGTGAAGAAACGAAGGCAAAGTTGATGAAAATATTTTCGAAAATTGATATAATTCAACTGACCCAGACTTCTTGTTTTTTGTGGTGTTTAATTGTTCCTTAATGATGATGATGGTAACGATGGAATGAAAATTGAACCGTCAACCCAAATAACGGTCTCTGTTAGAATATATTAAAATAATGTTTTTCATACAATAATTGTCTATGTAGTCTTGTGTAGCTTGAGGCACTTTTGTTTTTCAAATAACTCACCAGGTACACTGCTCGAGCAGTACTTATGGCACAAAATAGAATTTTTTTAGTCCGAGGAACGGGTTGGGTTTGTTCGTATCTAGGGCACGTTGGTCATTGCTTTCCGGTTACTTATCTACTGGTATTAAAAAAAACTATTGAATTGCATTAACAAAAGATAATTTCTGTAGAAATGTTACAAAGTTCTGATGGGTAAAATATCACTTCGAAGATTCCTGTACTATTCTTACTCGATCCAGCCACAATTTCATAAAACCTAGGGAAACGTTTAAAGTTTATCAAAATAACTGGCAATCTCTAAATATGCCTCAAAATCTTCCGCCAGCCAATGCCGAGATCCGGTCAATCTAAATAATTTGCTGAAGATGATCCTTGACATGAACAGTCAGTATGATGGAATCTAACAGTAATTTTGTTGTCTTTTCTGCTGAATTATTTTATGAACTTCGAGTCTCCTTCTCTTTATTACTTCATTATCACTTTTGTTGTTTATTTACTTTATACATTCTCTTCTGTTTTCTTTACTTTATCACATACTACCTTCTTACTTAATTAGAAGAAAGAATTGTAATGCTGCAGATAAGAAGTACCCGAGAAACTCGTATTGTCCCGTCATGATATCGAAGAAGTATGAATATCTGGTTTCTTTATACAGTAAATTCCTTCCTTTACCTTTTTGTATAGTCAGAATCCACGTTTTGGGGGTCCTCGATTCTAAAAAATTGGATTATAGCAAAAGGTCTCTGTTCATCTATTCGTCCATCCGTCCATTCGACTATTTGGCCATCCGATCATCTCTACATCCTCCGTCAGTAGTTTTTACAACGTTTTGATAATTTTCTCATAAATTGATATTCCCCAATTGATCTAAACTATCTCGAGACCTTGCGAGTTTGAAACGGATACTATTTTGATCTTGGGAAGACATTACATGAAGCCTCAACGTTTTAAAAATTATCTCAAAAATGGCTCCAATTTTTTTAAAATCTAATTTCGTCCTCGGATAATAAAGAACGCTTAAAATTGCGCAAGTTTAATTTTCCATGATCTCTTATTTTTCGAAAATTGCAAAACGTTCAACATTTTTAAGCATACAATATTGAAGATGGGGATCTCTTTCTTTAATGAAATCTTATGCAAAGGTAGAACTTGAAATAATGTCCTGCAAATTTTTCGAAATTATAAGATATATTTGCGTAATGTTTCGTGAAATATTGGCGAGATTTAAACAATTACGTTCTCATAAACGGTTCCAAAACTTCTCCTCAGATAGAGGAAAGGACGATTGAAACTTGGCGCCGTCACATTTTTGGCGAATCGTTTTTGGATATTACATTTTTGGATATCTCTGCATTTTCGGAAATTGTTATTACTATAACTATTATTGTAAAAGTACGGTATTGACGATATAGATAGTAAACTTAAATAAAATCTGTTGAAAATATTAGACCTTCAAAAAGCCATGTACTATTTATTTGAAAATAAACGTGTAGCTTTCGCAAAATTTATTTTCGATCTTAATGCAATTTGTTTTTGTTTTTTTTCAAAACGGCTCCAAAGGCGATGAAACAGAGCAAAGGAGGTTTAAAAAATTCCCTTGGGTCTTATTTTCGTTCAACCCTACGCATTTCCTAAAATGGGAAAAATTAGAAATAATTCAAGAAAGTATGTGTTGGTATAGCACCATAATTTTTTTCATCAGGTCGTTGTAAGAACAGTGTCTTATTTGATTTTTAATGTCGTAATTGGTATAAAAGAATATCAAGGATACCAAGGAATACTGCAACAAATACTCTCAGCAAAGTTAAAAATTATTTATTAAAATTCAAACAAATTACCCAACAATAAATGTGGGACTCTGGAAACGAATAGCGAGCAATGCAACTGAGGAAGACAGTCACCTGAAGATAGAATTTCGATACCAGTTGATAGAAGATTGCCCGTTTCCAAATGATAAGGGGGGTGGGTGAACGAGAAGTCGACTGGGGATTGACAAGGCGGGCGTGCGATGACACGGGGGGCGAGAGGCGGGCGAGACCGCAAGCGAGGCGGGCAAGAAGGCGGGCAAGAAGGCGGGCAAGAAGGCGGGCAAGAAGGCGGGCAAGAAGGCGGGCAAGAAACAAGGTGGGCGGGAAGCTGAACAAGATGGCAGGCGAGAAGATCCGGGAAGGCGGACGGGAAGTGGGCAGGAAGGCAAGCGAAAAGGCAACGAAGAGGGCGAGACGTGGGTGAGGCCTGAGAAAGTAGACGATTAAGCAGGCGAGAAGGCGAATGGGCATGCGAGAAGACCGGCGAATAGATGAAATGGGCAAGGTACGTCAGGTGGGCGTTGGCGGGGTGGTCGAAATGGGAGAATTAGGAATATTGGGCGAAATAGGCGAGGTGGATGAGGTTGGTGAAGTGGGTGAAGTTGGCTAGGCGGG
>BOPP01000016.1:3531958-3566588 GCA_017312745.1 Gryllus bimaculatus | reverse complement strand
GGTAGGTAGATGTTGCGCCCGGAAACACGAAATAATCAATTGACAAGTAAAAACTGCCCAACGCTCATTTTACGTTCTCTCTGTGCGGCGTGCTCAGAGTGTACTGAAAACCCTGCTAACACAACCAATATACAAATAAAAATATCTTTGTTGACTAGAAACAATCATTTTTACAACACATAATAATATACTGCAACAAGACAAATATTATTTGCTAGAAAATTGTGAATACAGTTTGAGACAATGGTCTTGTGCCCGCGGCTGCACTGGGTAGTGGGCAGTGGGAAGAAGGCAAAAGTGTAGGGTAGGTCTACAGTACAGCTCCAGACGCAAACGCTGTGAACTGGGTGGTTCTAGGATCGACCTCCGGTTAGGGAGAGAATTCCCGCCATCACATAAGAGGAATCTTATGGCCAAAGAATGTACACTACCTGTCTTTCCTCGCCCTTTATCTCAGGACCCTCCTATCGTACCCTGATTCTCACTTAATTCATCTATATGTTATCTCGACGTTCTCCTAAACAAAATTTTATATTGGTATAGTCACATCACCTCCAAGTAAATGAAGGCAATAGAAATTAGTTATTTTACGTCCGATTCTCAAACGCAATACTTCTTTAAAAATTCATTCCTCTTTAACTACTTACAAAATACTCTTAGTTCAATACTAACACGCATGGCATGTATGGATTTCAACTCTCTCCACATCTTTAAATAAATTACAAACATTTCAAAACAAACACATAATAATAACAATCAATGCCTCCTGGTTTGTAAGCAATATGGCAATCCTCAACGATCTTGCAATAGAACCGCTTACATCCTTTATTACAAAACTGGTACATCACTTCTACTATAATTTAAAAGATCTACAAGGATCAGTCATTTACGAAATACGAATTGATCACCACTCACCATCCCGCCTAAGAAACATACTCCCATTTCAAATTTCCCTTCAAAATCTCTCCGACATTAGATAAGGTTCAAACATTTTTTGCATTTACCTGCTCCACACATCGTATTTCCTAAATCCTGTCATCACCTTCCATCGAATGTTAGAAGAATTTTCCTCGCAAAACCCTTGGTTGAAGGTATCACCTAATAAAATCGCCATCGGAGAGGTGACACAGATTCCTCCTTCATTCTTCACTGGTAGAAAGTTACTCTATCAATTAACTGAAGAGCCTTGCGGCTAAACGTTGTACTGTCTGTCAATGTAAAATAAAATTGAAAACAGGGAAAGCTTGGCTCTCCAGAAGACGTCACGATCTTCGTAGAGATGTCGACGTTTCGGTCCTCATAGACATTTAGCCTCTTAAACAGCCAGGACCTTATTCAGCCAGTCCCCTGTCACAAAATACCACGTTTATGTTCATAAGCTCAGTAGCTGTTAGTTATAGGTGTTGTGGTGTGATATCTTTGGCATTTTTCATAAAATAATTAAAGACGTTGTCATTGCCAACAATATTATTTAATGCAATAGCAGCTTTCGATGGCTGCTGGATGGATCAGTTGTCTGCTGGATGGAAGCCACAAAACGACTCGTAGTCGTTTTGTGGCTTCCATCCAGCAGACAACTGATGATGATGGCTAAGTCATCAAAAGATGCTATTGCATTAAATAATATTGTTGGCAATGACGTCTTTAATTATTTTATTTTAGCTGTTAGTTCACTAAAGAAGATTCTGGCGGCTCCGAATGTTATTTTTTCGTGGTTACTCTGATCAATACCAGGCTCATGCCGGAGCAGAAGTTCATCAAATACGCGAGGTATTGCACGTAATACAAAGAATTTTCTTCGTCGTTCGTGCTTCTTCCTGCCTCCTCCTTCCTTCCTCCTTACACACACGCGCGCGCGCGCGCGTGCACACACACCTCCACTTACATACGAGTACAATGCACTGCAAAGCATCACCACATGTCGATGTCTGAGAACCAGAATTTCTTAAGCCCCAATTTTAAAAAAGCAAAGATATTTATTTCATTGCGTTCTATATACGTGTGTGCATGAGCAAATGAAAAAAATCGTAAATATTCAACTTCATAACCATGCAACATACCCATTCCATACTGTTTCAAATCCTTTAGAAAGCTATAGTTCAATTCCATAACGTTCCATACCCAATTTCACATATCACTGACTGTAAATCGTTCTATAAAATGTTAAGATGCTTACATCTGAACTGTTGTATCGCAATGTTTTGCAGTGTATTTCAGGCGTGTTATTCTATGATTTTGTACATGCAGACATATTTTAATTTTTAGTGTGCTTTTGCGAGCCAATGACGAATTGTTTGCTTTCCTTAGCATTGTGTGTGATATTTTAGTTAAATTTGTGATTCAAATCTTCAATTGAGAGTAAAATTTAAAAAATAAGTTAATCAACTTAACAAAATAAGTTAAACTGGTCAACAATTCACCCCAGATTAAGGAACTCTGTGTTTCTGGAAGATACTCATAACTATAATTGACGATGTTAAGTGTGTATTTAAATGTTCTACACTGATAACCCCAGAAGAGTGCAACGTTTTTAGTACATTCTGGAATCTCAGTGACCTTCCAGAAGAATAACTTCTACGACAAGACCAGAGAGTGGAAAAAATTAAGAATTGCCTGGGAAATAAAGACAAAATTTCTCAGCGACGCTTTTAATTCAAGTAATATATACCAGTAAATCCAAAAAATGTAAGCAATTATATACGAAAGTCCTATACGAAGAGAAGAATTTGCTATTTTCATGAAAAAAGTGGAATTACTGCCACACCAGAAAATTAGGCAAGAGGGAGCAAGACTGTGGCAAGGGTGGTAGATAATGAAGCAGGGTGGGAAACATGGAAACAAAGCTGACAATGAGAATCAACTTATATACTATTTCTTGTATTACGAAATATATGTAACGCTGCAAGAAAAAGTGAGGACTTTTTCGTAGAAAGGTACCGAAGGAGGCAGGATTTTAGACACTAGATATATAGTACGAGTTCAACCACTGTCTGAAGGAGAATTCTAACGGACGGCTGTTTTGATCTCTAGCTTTGTATGGTTTCTTCGATCAACGCCAGGCGAATGCCGGAGCAGTACCGTAACAAACGGGTTCCACTGACCGCGCGCGATATTTCCTTTCTCGCCTTTGTGCTATCCTCATCCCTTTGCTTACTCACACACTTACATTTACATTCACTACACTACTATGCCGGGAAACCGGTGGGGAGCCTAGAGATTTTCCTGACTGCGGTTGATAGGAGATACCTGTTTGGGGAAAATCTCGGAAGCTGACATGTAGGTCGGCACCGTATACCGTCATACAGCTGGAGAAGATCACTACCACATATGCGAGAGAAACATGCACTACACTTATAGGAGTAATAATCTTTTTTTATTTCCTTTTAAAGTAATTAGGCGTTCGGAATCACTTATCAAGCAATCAAACAATCAATTTCCGTGTATCTTTCGCGCAGTTTGTAGGCCGCAAGAGGCGCGGTTGGGCCAGTGTGTCGCGGCGCGGGCCGGCAGCCCAGCTGCACAAAGGCCGCCTGCGTGGAGGGCTCTCACCGCTGGAGAGGTTGCTGGGCAAACACTCGAGCAGCTCGACACGCGCGCGCACCTGCCGCCTCTCCTCCCTCCCCCCCCCTCCCTCGGAGGTTGCGCGCGCAGATTCGCAAGGACCAACGTGCTCTTGTTGCCGCGTTCTCATTCCAGAATCCTAACCACCTCAGACACGACATCAAATGATGTGTCTGCAGTGGCTCTGCTTGCGAGGTTCTAGTGATAGAGTCCCGACTGACTGGATTTTCAACACAAGCTAGATCGAGCCAGGTCGAATTTAGCCCCTGGCTGGAGGAGAATAATTTTAGCGGCTGGTTGCTTTGATCGGTAGTTTTACGTGGTTTCTCCTATCAATACCAGGCAAATGCCGGAGTAGTATCCTGAGAAACAGACTGCACGCCATCTTTCCTTCCTCTTCCGTGTTCTATCCCACCTCTTACATGCACACACTGCACTAATACACAATGTCGGGAGGCCTGTCGGCAGCTTTAAGCTTATCCCTGATGTGGCGGTGTACCGATGATGGGGGATACCTGGATGGAGAAAAGCACGCAAGCCGACGTGTAGGTAGGCGCCGGATCTAATCAGCCAGCGTAGGAGAACACCGCCATCCCCGCTGATGAAAGCATACACTGTCGGGTCTAATGACCATAGCAGTTGACGTACCCGGAAACATGAAATAATCAATTATTAAACCCGAAACCAAAGTTTTCTGTTTAAAAAAAGTGTATATCCTTGTGTTCGGAATGTTCCCGATGTGTAATTGTTACCCTCCACCTCTGTATACTAGAGTTCAAATCGCGGTCAGTCCATGTGAAATTTGTAGTAGTCTAAATGTGTTCGCGAAACATTTTCGCGAACTCTCCCGATTCCCTGACCTCCCATTTCACCATCTCATTCGAATATTGTCGTCATCATCATCATCACTACCCAACCACCAAAACCATTTATAACAATCGAAAAGGCTTGGCATGTTCGACGTATCGAATTGGTATTCTAGAAAATAAGTATTACACATATATTACAAATATTCATTACAAATTCACTGCAGAATAATTTGATAATACTTAATCATAATGTGAGGGTAACTGTAATAAAGGTTCCAATATACATTCTTACACTTGCATACTATATGTATGTAAACATTAAAATTCATTCAATTTTTTCTGTAAGATATTTGTAGCATATGGAATAGAATAACTATATCCTGCAAAGAACTACCTCCTACAACAGCTTACACGTTTCCATTCTTTAAAGTAGACATCATGACAATGTTCTCTGAGTCCACTTACACTGCTATCATTTTCGACACAAGTTTTCGCCTAGGAAAAATGCCTTATTAATTAATTAACACATTGCGAAGGTCCAATAATTTAATACTATGCTTCTAATTTACCTGAAATGTAAGCAAACTAATGACACGTGGCAGTGAAAGCTTCTCAATCATTGAGCGACATTTTCAAAATTTGAATGAAACAATTAGATTAAAGATAAATCATGAAAAGGAATTCTATCTTACTATGATACATTCTGTAGATAGCACCAATTTTTTTTTTAATTTATTCGGAAGCAAATAATATTTCTGCCGCGATCATTACTACATTCAACTATCCTGTTACAGAAATCAGTAAGAAAATGCTCGTTTATTGACATTTCTATCCTTTTTGAATCAAATTAATTTTTTTCAACGAAACTACAAATCTGTTTTTTTTTCTGAATCTACAATCCGGGAATGAATTTCGTTTGCCAAGGTAACACATACATGAAAACTTCATCTAAAAATATTACATTTTCATCATTTGAATCATTCCTTAACTAAGGTTCTCCATCTTTTATAATTAAGTTTTCTCAGAAAATGGTTTACTGAATACTTTCAACTGTTTCAGCTGGGAGCATTGAATTATAGAACCATGAATGTTTTTCTAAGTCCCAAATGGCAACAATGGCAGCAATGGCAGCAATGACAGCAATAAGATATTCTAGATGTGAGATCACTTCAGTCTTCTTACTCAATGATTACGTACTATCTTCAGAATATTTAATACGAATAAACATTTTCATTGACGAAAGTGCTTTTGTTGTGAAAATAATCGTGGCTACAATCTGCTGAAGGGCTATGATTAGAGACACCTATCTGCAAATTATTGCACACAGGTATTCACATTACATACGTAAATGTATGTATCCACTTGTACAAGTAATGGACGCGAAAATATTAAAACTGGTTATAAAAGTTGAGTTTGATATAATAGGAGATATGTTTGAGAAGAAAATTCACTTTTTCATTGCATTAGCAAGGTTATGTTTGGCGCAAACTATCAGTAGCTTTGTTACACTATTCTCACTTGCATCCACATTTTTGTCCCCGACAAAAATTATAGATCTAATAGAACAACTTAAATAGGCTCATTTTTAATAGGCCTCAATCTTAATAAATGTCTACTAACAAGTTTCACCCATTGCTTCTGAAATGTCTTTCCATCATTTTTAGCCGACGTTCCTGTTGTGGTGACGTCTTCCTCAGAGGTTCTCACACGAACTAACTAAATTAATTGGTCTACATTTCTGTGGCTGTGCACAATGGCTGAGTTCAACGAAACAACTCACGTTTATTTGATACTGTCCTATCGACATGTCCTATTTGATACTGTCCTATCACCATCCCTTTTGGGGCACAATAACTTGCAGTGCGACCAATCCTGAGCTCTAGTCAGTGTTTACAAAATTCCGTCATCAGCCAAATTCGCCCAGACGCGGATTTGACCGATCAGAGATCCACTCAGAATGTATTCATGACAGGAAAGCCAGACCAAAAATTAATTTTATGAACTAGGGCAATCATAAGTATGTTGATCAGTTACACTCATATAAATAATTGAGGCTGACAGTCAATAATCGAATATAGGAAAAATGTGTATCGGAAATAACATTCGAATAATGAATGTACGAACCTCGTGAACTGAAGTAGTATTGATTATGAGAAGCGGGGGTCGGAGGATGTTTCTAATTCATTAGCCATAACATCCCCGTCGTCATTACCGTGGGCCGCGGCGAAGACCGCGCGGGCTGCACCTGCCGCCCTACCTGTTGAGCGGCGGGGGCGGGGGCGCGCGCGGGGGCCGTGGATTTCAATCACCGGATCGAAGCCGCGTCAACGCGGACGGGCCCAGGGTGATGAAAGATGGACTCGCGGGCCGCGGGGCCCGCAGCCGGGCCCCCCGGGGGGGACGCGGCCCCCCGGCGCGCCCGAGGTAATAATCTCCGTAATAACGTGACGTCAGCGGGCAAGATGGCGGCCCGAGAGATTGATGGGCGGGCGTCTGGACGTCAGCGGGCTTCTCCGCCGCCGCCGCCGCCCGGTCGGCCGTCACTCTAAGAGCGAGCGGGAGCGTTGGTGATCGGGCAGCGGCGGGGAAGGGCTAGGGCGGGGGCGGAGGCGGGGTGGGGGCGGGGCGGCAGCCATCAGCGCGCGCCCTGCCGCTACCGCTCATGCATATGTAGCAGCGCGGCGGCGGCGGCGGTGGCGGCGCGGTGCGGGGGCGGGAAGGGCGTCGCCGGCGACCGCTGCCCCGGAGGCCCGTCTTCACACCAGCGCGCACCGCCAGGCATTTTGTCAAGAATCCTCCGCCTCTCCTCGCCCGCCCCCGGCCCCGGCCGCCGGCGCACCGCGTGGTCTGCGCGCGACACCGAATTCAATATTCGGTGTGGACACTTTATGTTATGAGGAGATGAGTATCCTCATCGGGAGCACGGGCGAGCGCCGGCGGGCTGGTGCGGGCTGCTGGCTTGGGTCCGGGCCTGTTGCTGGGCTGGGCCTGGTCTTTGGGCTGGTTTTGGGCTTTGGGCACCTGGGGCGGGGCCGCCACGACAATCTGCTGGGGTGGGCGCGCGCACGCGGAGCCCCGCCGGTGGTCGGTTGCGAGGGGGTTCGAAACGGACACTATCGGGTCGGGCCTTACCGTCGTTAACCGCGGCGGAAACACTTTCGGTGAGATGTTACGCTCCACTTAAGCCTCACGCAAATGAAAACAGGCAAAAGATACGGAATAAAAATTGTGAAAATTGGCAATTCCCAAATTTTTACATATAAAACCATTATATCTCCCGAAGATTAATGACTTTTCATATTGAGAATCGGGTTTGATTCCCGGTGGTAGCAAAAATTAAACTATCGTTTTTTACTGTAACATTCCGATTCATATAACTAATTCAGAATTTGAAAGCGCCTCGCTCGTAGAACATGCCAAATAAATGTCGCAAAAAGTCACGACCTGCATTTCACAGATCTCCAGAGTCCATGACCGTCAGTCTCGAACACCATAGCACGACCGTAGTCTGACGACGCTGTTGTACCAGAGTACATCCATAATACCGACAGTTACAAGCAGGACAAATATCACCAATTGTGACAGAAAGAAAATATAAAACGAATACTTCGCAATAACATTGGCAACAGTCAGAAGGAATTTCAAAAGAAACAAAATTATAAATGTTTTTGGAAAATCTACAAATGGAAAACCATGCGCTCTGAATGCCATCTAAATTTGAAATATTTCTTCCAAGTTGTATTTTCTTTAATGCACAATGTTTTCAATACTACAGAACTAATTGAAATTCTATGATCTTCAGAATTCTATATATCACTGGAACATTTATTTCATATTTATTTCTATGTTTTATTTTTCTATGAGGTCTGTCCTTTTTGATAGTAAATTAATCATTCTACCCCATTTCCACTTTTTTATCACAAAACGTAAAGATATCACTGTTATCATGCAAAAATGTTTCGTTAATATCCGTATAACTGTATGAAAATTCAATAATCGATCATAACGAGAGTGATTTATCACAGCCAAAATTACCATAAAACGTTGGATCATAATGTAAACTCACTTCTCGATATATAGAGTAGCTATTGAGCGATATTAACAATATAAGAAAATCTCATTGGTTACATTTATTATTGTAGATGTGACGAAATACTCAAGCCTATCCTGTAAAATAGTTTTGTGTGAGATAAGAACTGATGGCTAATTGGCCTTCCCATTCTATTAACAAAGACTAAGGACATTTGGAAATGGCCTCAATAATTGGCAGAAAGGTCTCCATCAGATTTGCTTTAAACGTTTTATATGTAGTGCATTGTGATCCGTGATGATTAACATCACAACGAACGCATCTAGGTGTAAAGAAACAGACTGATAGTGTCCAATTCTTTGATATTTTTATACAGTATTGGTGATTTATTGTATAGTTTGGGTAGAACGTTTATAATTCAATATTTAAATCGAATCATCAAATCGAAATATTAAAATATGTCTAGCTTCTGAAGAGATTTTAAGAATAATGCACATGTGCCTGCACGATTTTCTTCATTTATTATAATATAATCTTCATACCGACAATATTTAGGGAGCATAATATTGAAAGTTTGAGTTAGTTTTAATAGACTTATCAGCATAGTCACCTGAGCTTTCTTAATCAAGCACCAAATCTGTTGGATAGATTGGTACTGGGGCAGATGTGCTGACTGTTTTCTTTTGCGGTCATGTTTGTGACCAACACGTAAGTTTTCAAGGTTATCATGCAGCTAACTGAGCTAAAGCACTTGCTTCGTAGAAGGATGGTTGGTGGTACCTCCAGAGACAGCAGCTGCAGAGGAATACCATGGAACTCCATTTCAGATAGTAGCGGTTGAGAAACACCCAATTGTAACTGCGGCTGAAATTGTTTCTGTAGTTTTCGCTATGGTTGGATTTGACGTTGCTACAAGTGAATCTTTTCTCCTTTATTAGTAGTATATATAGTCGCCTCCTTGAGTCGACATCAAAACTTTGTTAGGACCGGTGTCGATACTGACTTGTGGATTTGTCTGAAGAAGTGTTTGAAGAGCATTTCTTATGAAGAATATGCCCCAGGTCAGGACAGCGTTTTTGAAAACATGCACGATGTTTAAAATAAAGCACCTAAAATACAATCTTGCATCTGATTAGTACCTAGTCACGGAAACGTAATAGTTTAACAGAACCAAAACAATGAGCCGGCGCTGAACAGATCGGTACAGTCAAGGGTATTATATCCGCATGTTGTCTTGAGCCTCGGAATATCTACCCCTACTCCTTTCCCAACATTAGTTGCATTAAGAATAAATGATAGCATCGAGCGTTGTAGACATAATCTGGTGACGAGGAATGTTCGCTTCCGTATATTATAAACTATTTTGCATGGGAAAATGAACTACAAATTGGACGGAAAATTCCATTTGTCCAAATAACCAAACTCCCCACTCCTCTCGCATCTAGCACATCGAAGGGCTCAAGAAAACGTGTGAGGATAATAGCTTCGATTAATAAAAAAGCGCTATGAACCACTCTGTAAACGGTTGAGGCGATACTGAAATTCTCTCGACTTGCATTTTGTCTTACTCTTGAATTGCAGTGGTTAGGTAGAAAGAGAAAGGAAAGCTTGTTATTTTGGAATTAAACTGTTTTGAACATTCTTAATTTATTGGAACTAATTTCTACTTATTCTGTTGACTACTCCAGGATAGTCAAGGAGGACTTGGTCTTCCCTTAAAAGATGCAAAATTAAAAGGCATATTTTGGTTAGGTAACATACAATCTCAATGTTTCTGCCACGTTAAAGTATGTTCAAGGGTTTCTTTCGATTGTTAAAAGAACACCTATTTGTATTTCTCGTGAAAGAAAACCTTAATTCGTTATTTCTTCCGATTACTAACGCGCTACTTATGAAAGCAATCTTAACGATTTTTACTTCTTCCGAAAAGCCGGATGAACGAACGGGAGGAAATTGGATGATTCCTCAGTTAGACAAAAATAGAAGGGGATTAATTGGAATGCCGGTATGAAGGAAAACCGACCGTGGAATGTGAACGGGCATCTAATTTTTTTTGTTTTTTGACAATCATCCCAGAGTTAGCAATGCATTCCTCTTCAATCTAAGTCTCTCGTTGCCAAGTTTATCCGCGGTTTGCCAGACATTTGGTTGAAATTAATAATCCTTGCATCAGCAGAGCACAAATATTCACTTCGCTCTTAAAATCAGAGTATATTCCTTTTTAATGTTTAAGAGACCTTGCCGTGTTTACCGACTAATACCTAATGTATGAAATTACTCGCTCTTAGGACGTGAAAAGCAGAATGACTGAGATAATACGAATTTTCAAAGTAAGTAAAGAAGCCTATACCGACTCCACGGGCCAGACATGCATATACTCCACATTCACATTGCCACACATGTGACAACCACCACTACCACTACCAATTGTCCCTTCGACCATCATTACCAATCTAGCAAGTAACTTCCATCACAATATACACAAATCCTTGAACTATCAACATTCAGACTAGCTAGACATCTCTGTTCCAGAAATAGAATCTAAAAGAGTACGTTTCACATCTTCCTAGGAAATTCTCGAACCTAAACTCTGATTAAACCAACCGTAATAGGCATACCTCCTCCTGTGTTAATAATATAAATTAATTTAAGGAAGATTCAAGCCGAAATTTGTAAAGGTATCGTTATTTTTAACTAACTTTCACACTCAACTAAACGAAATAAACGAAATAAATTACAACCCCCACGTACTCCTATATTACAATCATATTCATCTTCTGAATTATCACCACCACCATCAATTCCACCTCGTCCATCAGCACTACCACCCCTACCATCTCCATCACTAACATCGCCGCCGCCGCCGCCAGCGTATGCAAATGCAGTCGCGTTCGCGACCGCGCCGGACCGCGCCTTCGCCCGGATGGTATCGCGCCACTTTTGTCTAATATTCCACGCGGGGGCTCATGAATATCTCCGGAGCCATCGTATTGAGCATCCTCCATCAGCGGCCCCCGCCCCTGACGTCTCGCCGCGCCGGTAGGCCTGTCGCGGTATCCGGGAAACAATCGCGACGCTGCGGCACGGAGGTTCCGCCCGCCCACGCGCCCGCCCTCGCGCCGCCCTCGCCCCGCCCCGCCCCTCGTCGCCCGACCTCGCGCCCGCCTCCGCCCGCCCTTCGCGCCGCCCTGCCTCTCGCCGCCCTCGCGCCCGCCCTCGCGCCGCCGCCCTGCGCCCGTCCCTCGCCGCCCCGCCCTCGCCGCAGCCGCCTGCGGCCCGCCCTCGCGCCCGCCCTCGCGCCCGCCCCTCGCGCCCGCCCCTCGCGCCCCGCCTCCGCGCCGCCCTCGCGCCGCCCTCGCGCCCGCCCTCGCGCCCGCCCTCGCGCCCGCCCTCGCGCCCGCCCTCGCGCCCGCCCCTCGCGCCCGCCCTCGCCGCCCGCGCCTCGCGCCCGCCTCGCGCCCGCCCCTCGCGCCGCCTCGCGCCCCGCCCTCGCGCCCGCCCTCGCGCCGCCCTCGCGCCCGCCCCTCCGGCGCCGCCCTCGCGCCCGCCCACTCCCCGTCAGCGCCCACCGGTGTCCCCGGCCTCGGACATTGCACAATGGCGCGATGGCAGACAAGCCCCCTGCCGTCCGCCCGCTCCTCCAGCACGGCGAAGTGTCGCGAAGCCGCGACGACGCGGCTGGCCCCGGAGCCCACACACCCACTCACGAGCTAGGACGCGGCAATATTTTCGGTGCAGTATCTCACACATACATAATCAATTACACGTGCGATACGCTCTCTGGAGAAGAATTCTGGCCGGCTGCTCTGATCGGGAGTTTCGCGAGGTTTCTCCGAGAAACACCAACAGAATACCGGAGTAGTAGCGTAACAAACGAGCCATGATCCGCATGTGATCTTTCCTCCCTCCTTCTTGTCCTAATATCACCACTTACTTACACTTGCATGCACTACACTAACGTCGAGAGACCAGTCGGGAACTTGGAGCTGGGGTTGTACCCTGCTGGTGGCAGATAACTGATGGAGGAAAAGCCCGCAATCCAACGTGTATGTCGGCGATGGATCTCGCCAGCCAGCAGAGGAAGATCACCACCACCTCCTCTCGCGATAAAAATCACGACACTTACGGGAATAATGAAATTAGCTGTTGTCGCTCCTGGATGCTCAGTCAATCAACATTTGATGAGGTTGTCGTATATTATCAGTATCAGATTTCATAATACATTACATAGTCTCAAGACAAAATTTTACATTCAGTACAAAACTCACAATCACGTTCTGTATGTAATACATGTTCTTATAATCACTTTCAGTTTCAGATCACATTTGATACAGTATGATACATGTACAATACCATTGTCGATACAATATCACCTCCAATATTAGATCAGTGTCGTATACAGTTTCATATTTAATATAGTATTTGCTTCACAATTGAAACTCCAAATTTCTTCACCAGTTTTCTGCAAAGTGTTCAAAACATCAACAACGTGTAAACATTTTAGATGCGAAATTCTTTATGAACAGGGAGAAAAAAGATTACGTTTACCAAACGTTACTTATAACGTTTTCTACTCTACTTTGAAGACAAAGTTATAAAATGCTGCAGAAGAATGTAAAGAGTTTTTTTACAGAAAAAGGTTGCATGGGTATATTCCAACACACATTTTTCTTGCTCTAGTAAAATACTTCCTCGGATACACAGACTTCCCACGTTTGCGTTCTTGATAATAAAACTAAAAACATTTTTTAAACGTCCGTGAATCCATTCATCCGTGAGTTAAATTAGTTCCTAAGACATTATTTATGGAACTAATTTTGAAGAACAGACTGACATAAGAAACTTGTAGAGCTACAATTTCACATACTTTCTAGCATACTTCTAACTTCTTCAATTCTCGAAAATATAGAAACTTGAAAGTAAACGAGACCTGTGTCAAATTTTTTAAGCGTCGGTAGGGCTATTCGAGAAAAAAAATTAACAAAAAATCAGGAGACTTTTTCAAAAGTTTTTTTTAAAAATAAATTGCAACATCAAGCAAAATTACACTAACTACTGTATTTTTTTTAATTTTACATGAACTTATTTAAAGATCTATTATTTTAGAACAAAGTTAATCAAAGTAAAAATTGTCAATCATCTATATAATACTTTTAAGTTTATTTTTTGCAATTATCTTTAAAATAAGTTCTCGAAAATAGGACCTGTTCTGATTTTTTACCCTCTGCTAAATGCAAGGAAAAATTAAACAAAAAACTTCGAAACTTTTTTGATAGACTAATTATTTAAAAATAGCCTGTATTTTCCAAAAAGTCATGCGAAAACTACTTATACTCTCGAAAAAATACATCATCTTATGTAAAGATATATCTTCGAAGACCAAATTTCATGAAGACAAAATCTAGATCTTTAGTTGTAGGAAGAAGCCGAAAAAAATAATTGAACTTACAATTTTCTAACACTCAGAGATTCAAAAAAAATGGGTTATTATTCTTAGCCCCACCGGAGAAAAAATATTTTTGAAATATTTGAAGCATTTTTTGAGACAATTTTGAAAATCTCGTCGGTGCATGAAGTACAAAAAAATCATAATATCCTTTTCAAATTTGAAGGTCCGTCAAATCAGTTAGATCGATTAGAGAATATCTATTTCGGTGAAAAACCTGACTATGGTTTAGCCATCAGAGCTGTTAGACGCACAGGACAAAAATATGATCAGAAGGAAAGACGGGCAGCCGATTTGACACAAAACGTGAATTCTGATTGTATTACTTGTTAGAAAATGTTATTTACTCTATAGAATATAGCTAGAATATACTCTATAGCAATAAAAACATCGACGTCAAATATTTTCTCAACAGTTCGAGATATTGTGATAAAATTTTCACCAAATCATTTAGGACATCGGAGCTCATAAATTGCAGTTTTTTGCAGCTTTTTGACATTTTTATTCTACAGTACTGCCTTTTTGGTGATTTAAGGGGCCGTATATGTTTTTCACGATTAGATATATCTTGCGAAAAGATATTCATCAACACTAAATGTGTTGGTATTTGATGAATAATTGTAAACACTAATGTGATTTGAAATTTGGTATAAAAGCAGGTTGGACGTTCGCGGTGTGGCTGGATTTCTAAACGGGCTTCTTCATTTACGGTTTCAAAATCCAACTGTTTAAGATGTCTAGCGCATGTTATGATCTCTAAGGGCCGGTTTCACCAACAGCTAAGTAAAGTTAAGAGAAGTAATTACCCAAGAGTAAGCATTTCTCTACGATAGTTACTCTCGAGTAGAATATAAACGTTTCACCACGCTTGTGGAGAGTTATTTTACTCTACAATACATACTCTCCGATTTACTCCGTGAATCTGCTGAACACGAAATTTTTTTGAGCGATTCAAGATCCCGTGAGCGAGAGTGACGCTGTGAACCAATACGGACCAACGCGAACCATAGGTTAATTCCTTATATTCTATCATCCATTTCAGGTTTGGAGTTCTTGGCGTCGTCTTGGCGTTACAATCTTTAGTGTATTACGGTGCTTTGAGTTCGCATAGCTTATTTCTTACTTTTTGTATCTTTATTTCTTAATAAATATTCATTATTCTTCTTTGGGAGTGAGTTACTATTTTGTTAGCAATGCAGAAAAATCAAATCTGCAGTTCGTTTACAGATGCAAATACATTTTCTAAACTCAATAACAAAAATGTATAGTTTTTCAAATTTTGCTAATCTCACGTTTTTTAAATTTTATTATTATTATTATTATTATTATTATTATTATTATTATTATTATTTTGCTTTATTTTTTAAACTTTAATTCATCTTTCAATTATTTATAGTTAAAATGTTTTGGAACTCGAGAAAACTTGCGCAGATGATCTTCTCCCCCATATACCACATACAGTTTTTACAGTTTTTGGTAAATAAATATTCCTTAGTTCTTTTAGCTCTTGTACTTACTCTTTTTCCTTTTGTTATCGTGTACGTATTACCTTTATTTCGTATCCACATGGGTGAAAAATAAGTTTTTCAAGTCCTCTACAGTTTATAATTTTCCCTAATGAAGTTCACAGCTGATTTGGTCAAACATAACCGCGTGACAAAATCTCTATCGTCATAAATGGAAAGACAATCCATTCCCTTCTGCACCCTTTGTCTTTAATCTAATGCCGAGTCATCGCCGGAATGGTCTTCAAACACTATTATTCATAAACATCGAGCCATAACAACACTTCGAAGGTACACACACGTTTAAAACTCAGCTTACTCTGTACTTTGCCCGTTGGATTTTCGCAGTGTGAAGTTACTCTTGAATTTTCTCTCGTGTCAGTGATTTACACTCGAGTAAAGTGTTGGTGAGACGCTTCAAGAAGTTACTCTCGCGTAAACATATTTACTCTTGCGGAAACTGTTTCTCTTTGTTTGGTGAGACCGGCCCTATATGACAATCGACACCGAGGTGCGCGGTACACAAATAAAACAGTGTAGAAATCGCGAAATATTCGTTAGTCCCAAGAAAGTAAATGATGCAAAGAAGGTAGAGCACATCTTTGTGGTCCCTTGGTGCGTTGTTTCTGCGAAAATCTGAGGTAAACATTTTTATAAATTTGCAAGTCATTTGTGTTATCAACAACGTAATCTCAGTGAAAGTTATTTTGTTTTACTAATAGTTTAAAGCAAGTTCACGATGGCATTCTGAAGAAAATTTGATAGTTACATTACAAAAATTAGTGTCTATCTCTATTACCCAAGAAGTTGCTACTCAATAGAATATGCACCTTCCAGGAAATACAGTGAAGTAGAGTGAGGTATTTCTGATTTCTCGTTGTCTTACATACACCGCAGCCGTTAAAAGTAGAGAGTACGGACTCGCCGTGTGAAATGACATGCGCAATGATTTCAAAAATCCTTCGACGTAATATTTGTTGAAATGTATTTTGCAAGACCGACTGACATTGAAGTGGGCCTCTTTTATAAATCGATGATGTTTTAATCTGCCTGATGGGCAATGCCACAAATGAGAATACAACGGCGACTTCTTTGTCACTTCGATTGATTCATACGAAATGTGAACTCATTATTGTGAATGAATGACTGTAAAACATTGCCAACATTCAATGTAAATTAATACAGAAGTTAAACATTCTTAGAAAAAGATTTCATTCTGTAAGAAAAATTCATCTTGCAGTAGAAATTCATCTTGCATCGATAAATATTATAAAAATTATTTCGTACATAATCAAGTTATAGAAAAAATGTAATTGAGAAAGTTCAATTTTTATAGACGTGGACCCATTGAACTGTTTTAACAGATATCATATCAAGCCAGAGCTATGATAAATCATTCTGATGTAATAATTTATTTAGAACTAGCGGAACCCGGCAGACGTTGTTCTGCCCTTCATCTCCCATTCTCTCTCTTCGTCTCCTCCCCCTCTCTTCATCTACCCTCCCCCAACCCACCATCAAAAATGTAATAAAATATTCACAAACATCTCATCTTGTAGATTAGGGTATGAGAAACGTTTTTATATATGCTATTGTTTCTATATTTTCTAATTTTTTTCTATATTTTTTGGTTATTGTTATCATCTTCCTGCATTTTTTTCTTTTCATAAGGCATTTTATATTCTCATTAACAAATAAAACTATTTGCTGAAAATGTGCAATACTTTTTGTAAAATCTTAATAATTTCTTTTTATTGTGTTTAGTTTCAGGATTCCATAAATATCCTTTGATATGACACCCCTTTAAAGTAAGTTGAAAAACAAACAATCTTATTTCAATAAATACTTCTTATGACAAATCGGTGTTTTAAATCCATATGTAATACAAACATATGAAAATGTGGAAGGATGGAAAGCATAGTTCAGGAACAAAACTGCAACACGTTTGTGAATATTTGGAATATGTTTCGTAGCTTCAAGTTCTAAGATCCCGTCCCTTCCCGTGTAGGCAGGGTGAGCGTGCAGGCAGGGTGAGCTTCGTGACCTTTTGTGGCAGACTGTTAATTCAAAATATCAGTTAAACACAAGTCGAAAAAAAATCAAAATTACTCAAAAAAATGCTCATTAAATATACGGCAATATGTATATCATTGGATTTGTCTTTTTACGCTCGTCATAACAGTCTGAAAATAATATGTACAGTTTCATTTGAAAAAACAAAGTTACCTCAAATGTCTCGTAAGTGATAAAATAGAAATATATACACGTATTAATTAGCTTCATTACCTTACGCACTTCCGTGAAATTCTGCAAGCATTGCAATAACTTAAACCGTTCAAAAGTAGCTGTTTAATCCTGTACTTAAGTTTCGTGTCGCATCCTGTATATAGATTTTAAATTAAGACTTGAAATCTTTGTACCTAGTTTCATCTAAGTCATACAATTTTATTATTGAATATAATGCTGATTTTAATTGTTTATTCCGATGATTCCTTTTATTCATTGTTGCAGCACAGCATTAGACACATTAGGAAACACAAAACGACAACATTTAAACCGAATTGCTTCTTGGGCAAAGAAATGTAAAATAAAATTAGATTCTAAATCAACAGCAAAAATCTTTTCATTAAGAACAATTTAACACCAACACCATTCACACTAAATAATTACACCATTCTTTGGAATTCTCGAAATAAAAAGGACGGAACGTGTGCACTAATTTCAGCAGAATATATCACATAAAAATATCAAAAAACATTAATTAAAGAAACATTAACTAAAATTAATTCAGTTATCCTTTAATAAACAATAGACATAAAGTAACATGTGAAAATGCCAAATTCATTTACACTGCAATTATTAGATCCCTAATACTCTATGCCTGCCCCGTCTGGACCAATTAAATGAACTCTAACATCCATAAAATACATGAAATCAGAATAAAATCCTACAAGCTTCAACGAATGTCTCGTGGTTCTTCACAAACACACAACTTCATAAAGAAAATCAAATAAAACCAATCATTGACCACAACACTTAAGTTATCCCAAAATTTTCATATTAATCCTTCATCCATACCACAAATATCCCACTGTAACTAAGGGAAAATACCCAAACATAACACCAGAATCTAATTGGTGATGAAATAAATTTGCACTGACTTTCTCGTACTAGCTAGTATTCTGTTTTCTTGAGTCGGGGATAGCTTTTGTGTGTTGCTCACCCCTCTTCCCAGATGCTACGTACGCAGCCTAGATGACATACCAGAGAATCTCAAGGTAGAGCACCTTCGCCCTCCCCGAGCATCGCAAATATCTATCTCGGTCCTGTACCTTTCCAAATTTTCGTCGAGGTATCCCTTGGTGGTTGATCCTTTGTTCTGGGTGTAGGAATTCAGTTTCTTACTTACACATATGTCATGTACAGTTGCCTTTCAAGCCAAGGGATTATGGACGGATTAGGGTAATGTTGGAATACAGGTGGGACTCGGAAGGTCTCCTTGCCACGAACACAACTTAAAACATTCATACCTCATGCGGGTTCTGAACCCGCAGCCTTAGTGTCAGTTAGTATTTAGCCTCACCTGCTTCAATTCCAGACTCGCTAGGTCCAATCACTATTTGAAAACGTGCAACGGTTATGTAACGTAATAACATGATATAACCAGAGTATAACTAAAAGTTTTTTTGTGCATAAGTGGCCATTAAGTTTCCTTGGAGCTTTTAATGTACATATACATATACCATTTGCATCTATAGCAACAAAGCATACAAAGTTATTTTAGAAACAATACATCCACGCTGCACTCAGAACGAACATTTTTTTCAATATTCACATAATCTCCGGTAAATGTTACACAACATAATATTTCTAGAATCTGTCAGTAACACAATTGTTTTTATAACGCTCATGTAAAATTTATTTCTAAAAAGTGTATTTTATCAAAAATCACGTAATGTTTTCAATTTACTTATATTTTTCCGTCCTCTAATTAAAGAATTGAAATATGACTTTAAAGTAATCATAGAAGAGAATAACCTGATTATGTTCGTAATTTTTCATTGAAAAAATTCTAGCAAATTCTGAAAAAATAATGTTTGAGTGTTTCTGAAAATGTCCAAAATTGAAACACATGTTCTAATAACTGTAATAAGGTATTAAAATGCATGCAATATAAATATTAACGTTATGAGAAATATTTTTAAAAATTAAAATTTGTGTACTTTTTATATTTGTTTAAAGTTAAAAGAACACTTGTGTTCTTCGAATGTCTATGTAATGTTATTCAGTACATTTAGCTCTAATAGCACAAAAATATAAAGAAAAATTATGGAGCCGTTTCTGAGGAAATACTGTTTTTTAAGTAGCCAATATTTTACTCAAAATTATACAAAAACTACTGAATCTGTATTTTTTTAAAGACGTTTTTTAATTAAAGAATTAATTGCGGACAACAAATTTCATTTGGAACTAAATTCAGAAGCAATAATGCAGTTGTGAAAGGAATGTCCAAAAAAATTGGAAATTTTGCAATATTCGATAATTGAGGTGCAACAGTGTATACCGGACCTGTGGCATCTTATTATGTGCATTTCATTCTATTCTCACACGAACGTAAAGTGTAAACAAAAAAATAGTACCTGTTTTTAGAAAAATTTGAAAATGTCCTAGAGGTTTCATGTAATGTACAACCAAAATTTAAAGAATTCATTTCAAAAATAGAAGAGCATCATGACTGTACAATTAATTACATAATCATTCCATCATGTCCGGAATATTCATTGCGGAAAAAAATCCGATGAATAATTAGACGCTAGTGTCGTTCACAGACGGACGGACGCAAGTACACTCTGACGTTTTGAAAACAATATGGGCCTACAACGCTTCAATTCGTGGAATTGGTGAAGAAGAGTAAGTCCGTCTGCTTGAAGTTCGGATCCAGAAAGAAGCTTTTTCACTTTTTATGCAAGGATTTACAAAGTGTGTAATGAATCAAATAATATTATTAATAGCGTAGAAACATTCAATTCTTATTTCCGATACACAACTACGAATAAGTTATTCTCAATATTATTATTTCTTTATAATACAAGCTGAAGAACCCCGCGTTGCTGGGGTATTTATCAAAATAAGGTTTTGTTTAACAGAAAGGGAAATTCCATCTACTCCCGCCTTATGGCGAAGCGTTCTTCTATCTATTCTATCTCCTCTCCGTCCTACCCCGCGTCTCTCTGCCTTGCTCCTATCTGAAAATACCCGGTCTTCCGCACTCACTAAAACACGCTCTCGCTAGAAAAAATATTATTTTATTTCTACTAGGGTTCCCACTCCCAAACTTCTTTCACTTTATAACTGAAAATAATAAACAAATCTAAACAAAAAATAAAATGCATGTTCTCATGTATATTATTTTTGTGGAATTTTATATAGTACGTCAATACTTTCAATCAATTGCCACATTATAAAGCTTACTCTTCTTCACATTTTTTCTTCTCGCGTTGTTATAAAGAGAAGTTAAAATAAATCTTGCTGCGTCAATCGACGTTTAAAAATAATTAAAGTAATTTCAATTGAATTTGAGTTCGTTTTTGTATCCTTGATAAATAGTGGCTGATGGAAAGGGGCCATTCTCAATTAGTTATATCTCAACAAATCCGGGTTCACAGTGGATCCCGGCTTCACAAAACCATGTGTATATGGATCTTGGGCAAAACTTTTTCTATTATCTAAAATAACAACATGAAAACCAGCATTGTCACACATTCGATTGACGGGTCCCGCCATTCTTCCTGTTTTGTCGTCTACGACAATCTTACACTTTACGTAATTTTCGTCGCCACCACTAAACACGATATAGAAACTAACGCACAATGAGCATGGAAGAAATTACAAATGCAATATCCATTGTACCAATATAATATGGCAAGAATTTAATGGTTAATATTTCAAGGTCATTCAAATTTGTCAGGAATAAACTAACGTAATTGATTATGATTTGAGGATATGTATTTGAAGCTACATTGATGTTACGCAACATTAATTATTTATCCACATGTTTAAAATACCATACATTTCTCATTCCTAATTAAAATATGTATTAGTAAGATTTTTTGGATTACCTTCCAATACTATCTAGGAAGCTATAATTATCTTCGGAGACAAAAGACGTATGATACGTTTTACTACCTTGTAATGCTTATAAAAGCAAAAAAGACTAAGAGATACACAGACGTTCAATAAACGCTTTTATATCCTATGTTTCAATTAGTTCCTAGTTTTAACGTCCTATTGATGATCATGTTTACGTACTACGACTATTTCCTGTCTTGCAAAAACTTTCTAATAATTATTCTTAATTTACTACAACTAAACATGTGTGAATGCGTAATATTAACCACATTCGTCAGAAAATAATCTCTTCTAAACATTGCGTCTCTTGTACACTTAATGCACTCAATTACAATCAATATCCATGTTACGTTTATTAATAAAGCGGAGAAAACTCAGAATTATTTCGAATTAGACAGGTGACGGAAATAAACATACAGTCCCCTAAATACGCAATTCAATGCATTGATAAAATCAGAACATCTCAGGCTTTATAAAATTGATAAAATTAGAACATCTCAGGCTTTATCCAAAGGTGGCGCATAGCTAAACTATTGACCGACGCACTCTAGAACCTGTGATGGCGAAAAATGTCCAGAAAAGTAATTATTTTGTAAATATATTGAGATTTATGGTTACAAATCATAGCACATAGTACGCCAGGTCTTTAAAAGAAGCTATTACAAAGTTTCAACGGTTTTGGTTAGGTAGATTCAGAGATAATCGCGCTGTAGGTCAACGCAGTTGTTTATTAGTATAGATTTGAAAACTGATAACATGAAATGTTACTAAGAAACATTTGTGTTACCAAACCATTTTCAGATTATTATATGTTGTTGCTTTCAAACAATTGCATTAGTTCAAACGTACGTTTTATATCGTATTACTCCTTTCTGAACTACATAGTGGACTCGCCTAGGAGGTTACTTTAAATTCTCATCACTATTTATTATTTCTTGGCATACCACATGTTTTAAGAAGTGCGGCAAACATTTTGGCGATTTTGAATTGTTTCTTCGTTTATATACTCGTTAAAATTACGTATGAGTATGAGCAATCACAAATGGTGCTTGGCCCAATAGAAGTGAAATAGCTAAATGACACTACGTAGAATTGAAACGCAAACGTATTAAAAAGAATACGTTTTGTTTTCAATTCTTTCCGAAATATCTCTTGCTAATAAACAAATAATAAAATAAATTACACCAAATTAATTAGTTTTACTTACCTTCCTGAAACTTGATGTGTAAATTACTCTTCTCAAAACTCTAATTTTAGGACTTAGTATCTCGTTGCACTTTGTTGTACGTACGTAAACAGATAACAAACTGATTGCAGTCATTACATGGAATTGGCATTATAAGTTACTGAAGCACTTAAAAAATGAAATACTTCTAGTCTTTAATAGTATAAGAGTTTCCGCGATTCAGAATCAAAACCTTGACACTTTTATAAACACGTGTTTTTCATATAATTCTATCTCTTAGTCATGAAACGCACTGAATAACAAATTATTTGATCAGAACACACAATGAATACCACACTTGCACATAGTACACTTGCATATGACTTAACAATTACTACTCTGCTTCATAAATGTTCATGTTCAAACTCGTTACATAACCTCTAATTTTCTCCATCGCTGCACGTTCTGAACTGGCATCTTATGCCTGTCCTTTACAACTACAATCTGCCAGAAGCGTCGCCATTTTCAGTCCGAGTTTCATTCCGACCAAGTATCTTTCCGCAGAACGTGGTAGAAGTGACTAAGCATTGCGCTGTGAGCACGTTTGAGCTATGAGTATCTTTAGCGCTGTATTTTTCTCATGACTATTCTTCAAACATCAGTGCACTGTAGAGTGTGGTGAATGAATTTGGTACGTGATAGATTTTCATTAATGATAATTTCACTTAAAACTCATTACTCTGATTAAAAGATCATGTGTATGCATTATTCCCTATGTTACTTTTTCTTCCTTTCGCGCAATCTTAAACCATTTGGCTTATCTGGCACGTATGTCCTGAAATATTTTTCTCTATTCGTAAGATCTTTTGAAACTGATACTGAACAGTCTTCCTGTTTAAAAAAGCGAGTCGCCTCACGAAGCTGTTGTAAGAAACCAAAACTTTATAGAATGTTTTTTATTATGATGAATACACGACGCAAAGTTAAGATACACAGGACTTCATGATCACAGAGTATTGTACTGCCTCAATTGAAAATGACTACTCGTAACATTACTACTAGATTTTTTGGCTTATATTGTAAGCCTTTGAGCGATCATGACTTTCCAGGAATTACTTATCTTATTTCATTTATAATACGTTTTAGTCTTTAATTTGTGATTGAAAAACAATTAATTCAGATTCAATTATTGATTTTTGAAGAGTAATTGGGTAGAGTTAAATAATAAACGATTCTATATTACAATTAATTTTTCTTACTTTTTATTTATAACGAATAAATCACGACGAATTTTCATAAAAGTAATTGACTTAGAGATTCTTCGGTACAAATTCTCATTATGAGATAAGCCTTCAATTCCGTTTTACAGTAATTAATTGACAAAGGTGTATTTTTCGCATTATTACTAATTTTATTAAAATTGATACGTGATTATGATTACAAACTAAAGAATTTATTTTGTGAATGAATTCATTCACTTACATTTTTGAAAATGTAAGAAGTATTTTCGAAATTATGCTTCATACTTGTTAATTTTGTTTTGGACATATTAAAAACTTTATATTGAATTGAGATATGTAACTCCTGTGTCATTGTGTGTGATACCTTCTCGTAAATTAATATTGCCCTAAATGAATTTCCAAGATTCTATAATCACGGCAAACCATGGACGTGATCTGGTTTGTTTGAATCGAAAAGTTTAATAAACTGTGCTGGTTGAAATATAATTTTAATAAAAAGTGTATCTCACAACGTGAGGATGGCAAAGAGAGCTGTATTGAAAATATCTGGTAATGAAAGGCATAATAAAGGCTCTTATATCAGTGTCAATAATTCTTTACATGTTAGTAAATAAAATGTTGCTGAATTTAATGATTGGATAAATGAATCTAATTCTTGCTCACAATGGTACTACATTACATAGGTGATTTTCTTGAAAAAAGAACCAAAAACTTTTTAACAAGAAAATTGGAAGAAGAAAAGATTTACATATTTGATAAATCTTTGTTCTGCTATCATTCCCATAATACATCAATTGTGTTTAATGTAACTTAATAATTGCATATTCACATCAAATGATCTAATAGTTCGAAAAATTTAAGAGAATGGGATCATTTTACATGACTATTTTTCACCAGCTTCGTTCTGAATAACAATCAACTCTAATAAATACTCATTCGATCATCGATTCATCAATATGTATTAAAATATTGAGATGGGTGTGCTTGATAACACAACACATTTTACGCCTACTCTAGATCTTCTCACTCTTTGGGCTTGGAAAGCGAGAATCTTGCGAAAGGAACAGGAAGGTAATTTTAGGAGCTTAGGTAAAACAAAACAACAGAAATATATGGTTCATTTCGATTTATGCAATTTTACATAAAGTTGAATTATATACAGAGCTACATATAGAATGGTCTTTTTAAATAAAAAACAATGTGATGTAGGTATTTATAATTTTACTTATTTAAAACATTGACGTTTAAAGGTTGTGGAATATATATATTTATATATAATTTTTGGCATATACACAAATGCTTTTTATAGATACTTTTTGGTGAAATTTGACAATAAATCATTCCTAAGTGCTTATTTGACAGAACATACACTCCAGTCTTGCTTATTGGTGGTTGTGTATTTCTGTAGTAACCACAAAACTTGCTTAATAATTTTTCCGATTGTTATTTGTTTTTGCAGAGCATTCTATACACACTTTCCACACTCAAAAACAACACATCTGCAAATTTGTTAACAACACAACATTTAATACGTATTTGTATAGAAAATTCACTTTGTTTTTCTTAGCAGCCATACACTTACAAGAGCCACCTAATGCGTTAATGCGTTCACAGAGAATCCCAACCCTCGACGATCGAAGTAAACTTGAAGCTATTATTACACTAAGTGGTCATGATTGTTACGTCGTTCAGACTATTCATATCTGTACAGACTAGTCCTACAACCCATTTTATGCGTGGGTCATATACAAATTATAAATTAAAGCCTACTCCGAATTCGTCAATATTGCGATTCCTACCCTAAATAGGAGTCACCTTAAGTAATTATCACATTGTTTGTCCCAATTTCCTTCCACAAAAGAGCTGGATGGGGGAACAAACTGAAATAATTTTTACAAACTAAGCAAAGATTAAGTTAAAAGTTACAAAAGGAACAATTCCGTAGGCATCAGTCTTCTGAATATTCTTATTCAGAATAATGTGAAATTCATTCCACAAAAAGGGCTTTTAGAAGGTTCAAAAATTGAAGGATACGTTAAATTCGGAATTTGTCGTTCACAACAACTTGAAAAGTATTTCCGGCGTCCTTTTCTTATGCGTTAATACTAAATAAATCTAAGTATAACAATTTTACAGCTTTCAGAAAAAAGTAAATAAACTATTTGTGACGCAGTATGTGAAGAGTTACTGCTGCAAGGGATCTAATCGATATTTTTTCCAATATCATTACGTTTACACAACACGTGAGAAGACCTCACGACCGAAATGCAGTCGACAAAACGGCGATGGAACTGCAAACATGGAGGCCTACGACTCTCGACTTGTAACAAACACAACAATGCTCCATTGAATCGTATTTGTTTGATCGCAAACCGTCTTTACTAAAAATAACCGCATGCCTTGACGTACATCGTTACACCTTTTCATACGTTGATGTGGTTGCCAAGGTACTTAGGCGGCCGCCCCTCTACCTTCAGGTATTCGCGTGTTCTCTCTGAGTTCGTGCGATATGGAGCCCTCTTGGCAGCCCTTGCGTGCGTATGACCGTTAAGTTCCACATTCTCGCTTTGTTTTTTTAAAAAAAGTGTCGTTTCAAATAAGTAACAAATACTCTTAATTTCTCCAGATGCAAGAAAATACTGATTTGTGTGTACATTGCCACTGTTGGTAAAAAGAGGAATTTGGCGATTCACAGACCATAAATAATGAATAACCTTGATAACTTCGAGGTTACATATAAGTTTACATATCTTTTAAACACTTAGACTGTTTGAAAAAGACATCACTTTTTTCCTTATTTTTTTAAACTTCGTAAAAACAAAGAAGGTTTTGATGAACTGGAACCATGCGTGAGTGCATACAATTGCTTGAAAGAACATGTGACTCAAAACTTTCTGAGCGACAACAGGAGAACACACTTGCATTGTTAAATCTATAACAATCTAGGCAGTTGCATTTCAACTTGCATTGAAAACGAAATAGTTACCTAATGCCAATACTGTTTATTCCTTAATACAACGAGTCGTCACTTAATTTTTTGAAAACCAATGTTGTGGCAGCAGGAAAAGTCTTCACTGGCAAGAACCAATAACTGATTTTCAACACCCTTTTAGATCGCCAAAGCATCAAGTACTCCGATCGCTCGAAGAAAAAAACTCAGCTGTCCAATGGCCGCACTGTCCTTCGTGTTCGGGTGCGTTCGATCGTCGTCCCTCGGTTTCTTCCTTTGTACTTGCGTCTATGATACACGACGAGGCCGAGGCGCCGGCCTCGGGCCGCAGCACGGCGTACAGACTAGCAGGCTCCTGGCCGGCCGGGCGCGCGGCGCGGCGTGGCGCGGCGGGGCGAGGCGAGTCGGCGGGGCTGGCGGGACGGGCAGAGGCGGGAGCGGTCCCACGTCCGGTCGCAGGCCGGCGCGGCTGGGCGCGCGGGCGCGCAACGACCCCAGGCTGTCAGTCGCATGCGATTGTGCGCGCGGGTCTGGGCGACGCTGGCCGTGGCGGAGGCGGGGCTGGCAGGGATGGGGGGCGGTGGGGAGGGGGAGGGCGTCGCTCCCCGCCCAGGGCTCACGCCTCCGCACCCGCCTCCGCCGTGGCGCCGCCATCACTATGGCGTCTAGGAGGGCGTCCTCGTAGTCTGCTAGTCGCAAGTTCTCACGTGTACTCGGTAGCGCCAGCTCGTCTACAAAACACAAAAACGCAGCGTCATATAACGTCCAACTGAGTCTGCATATACCTGCTTTTACGCCATCATACAACCATACAAAACATATAATTAAACCCTAATTTATTTTTAGTCTCATATACGTTCCACATCTCATGAAAAATCAACATGGAACGCTATTACGAACAGTATAAATGTTTTGTCACAGTAGCAACAATTTCCAGTACCTAAAATTCATATGTTTACGTTTAGAAACGAGCTGTACCAGATACTTTAACTCTTAAAACATCTTGGAAAGTTGAAGACAGTTGCAGAAAAATAAGATTCATACTTCTCAAACCGATCGTGCTACATTTCCCGTTTTTTTAAGGGAAAATTCCCTTTAATTTTAGTTCTGAGAACTCAATCTGAGAAATAAAACGAAAACCGGAACGCTCCTACGAAAAGGTAATGATGTCAGAGCGTGGTACCTGCCAACTTTACGACAGGCAGCCACTAGAAGTTAGAAATTTTCCAAGCCTTTCAAGCCTCTGGAACCTCTGTTTGCCGCTCTGGTGCCTATTGGCTTGATTTTCGGACGTGGGAAAATATCAGACATTTTCTCATAATTGCAGCAGAGATTTTCTTTTTAACATGTAAAATCTTTAAATATGTTTTTTTTTAACTTAAAAAATTATAAGATGTTCTGAGAACTATTTTTCCATGAAATAATCAACATAGTTTTTACCGGAAATATGTGCTCGATCAATTCATCATTACAATTACTTAATATAAAATTCCCACTGATTCTCTCTTCAGTTTCATAATGGTTTCAGAGATCTGCAACTGCGATTCAACAAATTATCAAAGAGCTCGAATTTATTCTCTGGAAATTCCTGCAATCGAAGTGATGCTGCATTTCTTTTCACTATTTTCTTTCTCCGACTTCTCATTTTGTTAAATTGCTCCGTACAACAATATTAATTCAGCGGACATTTCCTAAACCCCCCCCGCCCCCCCCCGTGATCAAGGGGACTGTGAAGGGGGGAGGGAGCCTGAAGGGGAGGCGGGGCCACGGGGCCCCTAACGAGGAGCATTCCTAGGGTAAGAAGCGACCCTCGCTAATTAATGCGGCGCGGCCCTTAAAAAAAAAACAATTTGCGCCGCACTTCCGCGCTTAATTAACGGCGCCCCGTTAATAAATTAAGTGGCGGGCGCCACGCGTGACCGCGACGCCCGCCAGGCGGAGGCGCAGGCGCCATTAGCATATCGCGCGAAACGCGCCCTCCCCTCCCCCCGCCACCCACCGCCCACGCCATTGCTGCTGCGGGCGCTTTCCCTAGAAGCCTCACGGCGACGGTGATTTCTAGCCAATCAGACCACAAAGGTTTTAAAAGCGCAATGTGGAGATATTTGAAAGTTTTGAACCTTCAATTTCGTTCATCGGTGCGGGCGTTTTCCATTGAAACTGGTGGTGAAGACGGATGTCCAGCCCATGTCAGGTCGCATGGTTTTAAGAGCTAAATGTAGAGAATATTGAAAGTTTTTGAAATTTAATTTTGTTCATCATCGTTGCAAGCTTTCTCCCCTGAATCGGGTGGTGACGACAGATTTCCATCTTGACTCAGATCGCAAAATTTTAAGAGCTGAATGTGTACATTTTTGAATGTTATGAACATTTAATTTTTTAACGAGTGCTTTGGACTAGTTCCCCATAAGCTTTTCGATGTTTCCTCCTGGTATGTTTACGCTGGCAACCAAAGGGGATGATGAATTTTTAGCCCACATCACGTATGAAAATATTTTTTAAAGTTTCGGAAATTTAATTTTGTTTTTAACGAGTGCATCGGATTAGTTGCTCATAGAGCCATCGCCGTTATGGGCTTTTCCCCTTGCAGTCGACGGTGACGATGAGGCCGTCGTGGATTTTCCTCTCTAACCGGGTCATTAGGTTTCCAAGAGAAGGCTTCAGAGATTAGCTTGGTAATTTTTGACGTTTGTAATTTGTTTTGAACGAGAGCACTTGATTATTTGATCTGTAGTACTCCGTCAATCAAATTCAAGACGATCAGAAAACAACTTTACGCCTAACTTACCGAGTTCTTTTTTTTAATTTTAAACATTATCGTTGCTTGATTTTAAATTTCTATTAAATATAAAACCACTCACACCACTTCAGTACTGGGCTGATTTTCTTAAAAAAATTAATACAATCTAAGCTAGAAATTTTATTCCCAGACTTTTAAACCTGATGTTGCACATGAAAACCTCAAGACACATTTCATGAACTAATTCTAAAATAACGACTAAAACATTTTTTTTCGTTTATTAAATGTTTGCATTTCAGATATGTTTACACCATTTTGATGTTACGTAAACAACTAAGACACTGTAGTATCTTGACTTTCTGGTTGCGCTACGGAAACAATTTTTCTCCTTCATATTCACAGTACAATTACCACTCAACTGAAGCAGTCTGACACGAATTATGATCGAAGTGCTTCTTTTACTACCTCCCAAATTGTTAATTATTAATGGACGAAACTTTTCTAAGTGAGAACCCTGCGATTTCCGCCAAGCTTTCCAGAAGGCATTCCCGCGGGACCCGGCCCGGAGTTCCAGAAGCACGCGCAAGGGGCGCCAGGCTAATGAAAGAGCGAGCAAATTAAATAGTAAATGAGACGGTAACTGTCAGTATGCTCTGAGAAACAACGTGAGTCGCCAGCTCTAATGCCTCTTGCCGCTCCGCACCGCGCTGCCGCAACAATGAAATGCGAACTTATGCAGCAACGACTCTGTGATATTGAAGACCACAGAACTCCATATGGGAATGCAAATTCTATACTACACAGTAAAAAATTCTATGCTTTTATACTAGCGATTGACTTTACAAGTATAATTAGAATTTAATGTATTCAAGATTTTTAGATCACTTTTTCTGCTGATAATTATTTTACTTTTCTACGGGGACATGGTTTTATTAAGTTCAGTACCTGGCATATCGCAAAACGCAGCCAGCGTAATTATAGCATTCTTTTGTGACTTTTTATAGCATTTAACTAACATAATTCGATATTTGTAAAATGTATACCTAAAGTCTTTTTTAATAATAATAATAATAATAATAATAATAATAATAATAATAACAATACACATAAGTACACGGTAATTCAGTTTTATTGAGTTCCACCGCTCTCTAGATTATATAACAAATTTCTTTTTTCATTCCTGAAAATTTTTGCAATGAATTCCAAGCAAGTGATTTTATTGATTCATCAAAAGCGATTTAAATATTGATATTTAAAGCCATTTAATACGTTTTGGACGTACAAAAACGGTGAAACTATTTCATGGGAAATAGAGTAGAAATTGAAATTGAAGTAATTCATCACATACTAATTTTGGCTGTATCTAGCATTAAGTTGAAATTTTTATACATGGTATTGAATAGTATTGAACATCAACATTATTTCTTTAAAATATATTTTGGTTTGATAAAATAATAAGCTCTTTGCATGAGAGAATCGTTAAAGCAATGTGCAATCTTTAAGGAGCGTCTTTAATATTTTGAATACAATAAAATCATTTATTAGATTGAAATATTTCCTAAGCAGAAAATATATTTCCTATTCATTTCTATATTTGTTTCATTAAAAGAGAAAACCTAATTTTTTATGTATTACATTTTTAATCTGTAATCCAGAGTATTTTCAGGATCTTGCTTTCTCTACGTCGTACTGTCGTTTACCGATCATATTTTAAATTAACAACGGAAAATCTCTCCAACTGAATATTCTTTTTCCAATTTAAGATGAATTTAAATGTATTTCTTTTGAAATACTAGAAATACTGCTTCAATAAAAACTAAAAACCAAATTATTTTTAAGAACTACAAATAACTGTTTTGGACAAAAACTGGATGGAGACGATGCCAACCATATTCGTTTATTTGGGAGAGGGATGTAGTGCCTCTCACAATAACATTTCTTGAACTAGAAAGGTCCTCTAATCCTTTGCAATTTGCTGGCTATGTCACTGGGACGTTCGAGTATCCGTAACTCCCCACAGCTCAAATCCGTGTGTGGATTGCAGGATTTTAATTCAGGAAATTATTACAGAAACAAATAATATACTAATACAAAGTAAGTAGTACAAATTCTACAAATTAACGCAGAAAGAAATACGACTGTATCATAATAGTAGCTATTTGGAGGTACAAACGTATCATCTGGGCACAGACGAAGTGGCAAATATTAATAAAATATCACTTTGCAGGAGAACGGTTTCAATTTGCGCAAAACCGTTTTTTACGCACTATACTTATTAGTAAAAATTTATTATCTTCTAAAATAATCGTTCTCTCTAGCAAAAATGAAGATTTTAAACATATATCACTTTTCTGTGCACTGATGTTGTTTCATTGCATTGGTTTTCTGACATTAGTAACAGACGTATTTTAGGGTCCATTTATTAACTATTACTTATTAAGGCGAGAAAACCAATACAATTACAAGATAAGGGACGCTAATCTACACCTCCACTTTCATTAGCGGACTCCGAGGAGTCCGAATATTAGGCAAACGCCAGAGCGCCGCCAAGCAAAGGGTTGCTCACCATGCCGTTGGAGGCGGCGCCGAGCCCCAGGCCGCCGGAGCCGAGCGCCGACAGCGACGACATGTGGTGCGGGTGCATGCCCGAGTGCGGGGGCGGGCCGGGCGCCACGGGGCCCGGCGCGCCGGGGTTCATGAAGCCCTGGTGGTGGTGGTGGTGGTGCATGTTGATGGTGGTGCTGTTGTGGTACATGTAGTGCGACATGGCGGCGTGGTGCGGGTGCAGCGCGGCCGTGTTGAGGTGCGGGTGCACCGCGGCCGCGTTGCCGCCCGCGCCCATCGGAGCCCCGAAGCCCGCCGCGCCGCCGAAGCCCGCGCCGCCCATCTTGCCCGTGGGGTCGAGCGGCTTCATCATGTCGGACATGACGCCGCCCAGCGACAGGCACGGCCCGCCGCCCTTCTTCTTCTTCGACTTGGAGGACAGCTTGCGGTTGCGCGTCTGGATGCCCTCCTTCTTCATCGTCAGCGGCCGGTTCACCTGCGCACACGCAAAGCACTCGGCGTTACTCCACCGCTCTCGCGTACGCACATCGCTACACACTCAACACGCAATACTACAGATCTAATACTACTTGTACCTTACTTAAAAAAACACAGATGGCACCTGCCATTAGCATATAGTGAATCAAGCTAGCGTTAACGCAAATCAATGTGAAGAGCTCATTTACAAGTATATAACACATAGACTCAGACACGTACTTGAACACATAATATTTAACAGGAAAGAACACGGCAAATAATTCATTATTTATTGATTCAAAAATATATTTTAGCAATATATGCATATAATGTGTAAAGTATTCGTCACAGAGAGAGAAAGAGAGATCTCGTAAATTGCACAGCAGAGCAATAAAAGTCGATTATAAAATGAAAATGACAAAGGAAAGTTTTACGAAAGAAGGATCTACACTTCAGTCGTAAAATATTTAAACACTATTACATCTTATTTTATTTTCTATTCAACTTCTGACTACGGAAAAATTAATCCGAATAATTTTTTTCAAGCTTGACCATTGAATCGAAGACACATATTTCTGAAGTTAGCTTTCTCGCCACCGATCGAGGAACACGCTCCCTTCAAAAGACGCCACTTAAAACCGTGGTAGAATTCTATCCGTACAAGCCTCCGACCGTCGCTACCAGCCGCCCATCTTTTAACCCTTGAGGAACCCCACGGCAGACTCCGCTGGGCTCTCACCCGCGCCGGGGTGTTGAACCCGGGTCCCGCCGGCTCACGACCGACGATCGCTCATCGCTCTCGGCCGTAAACGCGCGCTCGCAGAAGCTTCGAGAGCTGACGGGCGTGATTAGGCCCGCGTCGCCTATCCGCCACCGCCGCCGCCCCCGCCGCCGCTCAGCCCGGCTCGGCCCGGCCCGCGGAAGCCCAAGCTCATTAAAGCAAAGTACATAACACACGGGGCTCACGCGCGCCGCAGACAAAGCGCCTGATGAATGGGGGCGAGAGGCCCGCTCGCTCGCCCGCCAGCCCGCCCGCGCGCTCGCGGTTTCAGATTTCAATTTTGTGCGCGCGGCGCGAGAGCGGGGAGCGCGGGCCGGCGTCCACTTCCGCGCGTCCCCCCGTGCCCCTGGATCTTACATGAATAGCCTACGCGGAGGGAAGGGCCGGGGTGCCAGGGGGCCGGCACTGCGGGAAGGTGTGGGCGGGGGGGGGGAGGACAGGGGAGGAAGGAAGAAAAGGAGATGTAGTTGCGCCGCGGGCGGGAATGCCTCGTTCTCCGGGTGATGGATGAAGTGATTACGGACATATTAGTGAAAATGATGGCCGCGAGGCCACCCTGCTTTTCAAAACTTTATAACGTTGTCCCACCAGGGGGTCCCGCTCAGCGAGTGGTAACTAAGTTTTACATAATTTCCCTGCCTCGTAGCCCGAGCCCTCCCCGACAGACCCCATAACGCTGGCCGAGCAGGGCGCCGCTCATCTCGAGCCTCCCAGCCCTGGCTAACCATCTGTCTAATTTGCCCTCCCGCTGTCAAATAAGTGGCTTATTATTACTGCCTAAGTAAGGTTTTGAACGGCGCTCTTAAGTACTCGTCGCTTTTTGCTGAAAATCTACGAGCTCACCCCGGCGAGGGCGGCCGGTGGGATTGAGGGAGGGGGGGCGAGCGCGTCCGTAACTGCGGAGAACAACGGGTTTGGCTTCCGCGCGCGCAAAGGTTATTCATATGCAAATGGCTACCCGGCAGCGGTTCGCGGGAAGAGTGGTGCCGGCGGGGCGGGTTGGAGGATGGTTCGGATCATACAACCGCACCGCTATTGGAGCCACCCTTCGAGTTGCCGCGAGCTCATGATTCGGTGTTTCTACTTTTTAGGCCTTTATTTTCAAGACAGAAATCAATAAGCGATGGGTTTAATAAAAGATCAATCTTTAGTGAGTTAAAAAGAAAAATATAATGAATGACAGTCCGCTGGGTAATATAAATATATTAACCTGCGTGAAAAAATACATGTAGAATGGAATAAAAAAATATTT
>BOPP01000016.1:3502437-3523789 GCA_017312745.1 Gryllus bimaculatus | reverse complement strand
GTCGCCACCCCCGCTGCCGCTCCTGCCGTAGGGTAATTTAACAGAGGCGTTCGGCCACGTTACCCGGCAGTGATGCTACATGCCGAGCGAGGATTCACTACCTGCGCACCGCAAAACCGCACGCTTCTTGCAAACATCTAAAGGGGTCTGCGAATTACATTGTCAAAAGACGTCCATACATGGTAATATACTGTGTTATAACGGTATTCAGATAAAAAGAGAGAGGAAGTCCCAATTATACGATTATATATGAAAACTGCAAATTTAGACCACTGATCAAGATTATATCACCAAAATATAATTCTTGCCAGCTTCAGAAGTAACATTTGTTCGCATTTCTAGTGAAGGTATAATAGCCCAAAACATGTCCTTTCGGTAAATATGCCTACTTTAACCCTATATTTGACAAAACCTTTACTTAAGATTACCTCAAAAACCATTTGACAGAATAGATCTTAAATAGTCAGCACTCGTTTTTATTCTGGGTTCATTTCCATAGCCTCTTTGATTGTGGTTGTTGGGCATTCATTCAGCAGATCATCGCCACAGAAGTGAGTTCCACGCCTTTCACGTTTTTGTCCGTGGAATGAGCTTTGGAAGCGGGAGAGGGGCGAAAGTTCAACGAGACACGAAATACGGGGATTTGTATTTTATTTCTCGTAGTTTCTGGCGCATTGGCCGAGACCCAGAAACCTGAATGAATCGACTTGATATCTCAAAGGAAAACGCACAGCGTTATTCTCGTACAACTTTCAGGTGGCACGCACTTAAATAGATGGAACCGCTTTGTACGTCATGACGAACACAAATTTTATTAGCGCATTCTTAGATAACAGAAAGTCACTTGCTGCTCTACGTTTCGGGTTATGGTCACATTCACATACTTCTTTTAAATTGACGTTATACTTCACACCTGACAGAGTTTGCGATTTAATCTAAGGAGTTTGTTTTAAAATATGAGCCATTTATTACGCTGCTTCGCACCAGTCATCGATAATAGCGACAGAGTACTGCAATATGAACTTAGATCTGCGCGTCAGAGGAAGAAGATGTAAAAATGTCGAGACACAGTCGCCTGAATATAATATTCAAGACATTATTTTACTTGTCTTCAGATTCGAAGTACCCTGTATACCCATACAAAACAGGAGTCGACATATTTTTAACAATGCTTCTACCTGAAAGCATCTCAAATAACTATTCAATTATACCATCTCTTATGTAAAAATTCGAGACTTGTAATCCATCAGTGTCACTTCCGCGTTCAACTGAAATGCTTCCCCTACAAAACCCTACCTCGCCCGTCAACACACCTACGAGGCGGCGCTCACGGCACAGACGAAACCGGTGATGGACTGTTCAAGAGAGACGGAAGAAGCTAGTGGGCGGCGGCGGATCAGAGGGGACGGGACCCCCGCAGGGCGCGAACCAGGGCCCCAGGCGACGTCGGCGAAGGCAGCGCCGGGCGCCGCAGGCCTCCTTATTAATGGCGGCCCAGAAAAAAAAGACGAACTCTTCAAGACGCGCGCGACCGCGCAGAGGGGGTCAAGCGATCGCCATTATCTCGAAACCGGAGCTGCTTTGTGCGATAATCGACTGTAACTAATCGATTTCTATTGTTAAGGTGCTAAGTAGGTGGCAGGAGGCGGCGGGGACCCCCCAGTGATAAGCAATAACGGGCGAGTGGGCGGGGCGGCGAGGTCGGGGGTCTTGCTGAGAGCGGGATGCGAACACTAGAGCTCTTCACTCTATCTCTCTAAGCCCAAACACCGGAAGATTTCTTCCAAAGGGATGCAATTCAAGGTGTACGGAAAAAATTATTTCAAATTCATTTCTTCAAAGTTACTTATTACTTTTGTACTGATTGTGAGATTCTACTGACACAGAATACTAAATTATTCCACATACCACGGCTGAAAAAAAAAAAAAAAAGAAAATCACATTCATGGGATAAAATGATGCAGTAACTAGGGTGCGGAAACGTCCATGGACGAAAAGTATTACTTCAAAAGATGAGATGAGATTTTCAAAAACAAACACTGACTTTTTGCAATCGACCGCAAATGTAAGGCAACTAATTTATTTAAATCTATATTGATTTGCTATTTGAGTTGGGCTTTGAATGAAAAATAATTCTTCAAAAATAGGAATCTCAGCATGTTCAATCCCATCTTTATTGTTACGTTTAACAAAAACTAATTTTCAAGTTTTAAAATTTGATATTATATAAAAAGAAAAAACTGTATAGATCATTCACTTTTATTATTACAGTACACTAATGCCATTTAATATGTTAAGAGCGAAGCTTTTTTAATTAAATTAAAAGAAGTTAAATTAAAAGAATTTTCTAAAACTTATATTTTTGCAAGACGTCACTTCGGGACTCCGGTCTAGTTTTACTGCCTTTCAGCTACTACAATCTTTTTTTCATTATTGAATGAACTGCCACAAAGCCATTCCCAGTCAAAGAAGAAATATCTCTACCTACATAAGTTCCAATGCGAAAACATATATTTAATAATATAACTTACGAAAACATGAAAAAACACAGGGATAGCAATTTAATTTAGAGTGTGATGTTTTAAACAATTTACTTCCTTAGAAATGGTCAAGAGATCGCTTCTGTAATAATCGATGTTTAAGAAAATGGAATGGCATGCTACATCTCCCCCGCTTGGGTGGCGCGGGCGGCGGCTGCGCGCGGACATTGTATGCTGATTAGCGCGCTGCCTGTGATTCGCCCGTCGCGGCGCGCATGCGCAAACAGCGCGCGCCCTTCATGGCCGAATTGTGCGTAAGATGGACGAGGGCGGCTGGCACGCGCCGAGGCGCGGAGAAGCGAGGCGAGGCGAGGCCGTAGCGCAGCGCCCGCCAACAGAGGGAGCAACGTTTCTTTACGTCGCGAGGAATGGAGGAGGAGGTCGAATTCACTTGAATCGCTTCCCTAAGCGTGTGTATTTCGTTTTCTAGAACCAAATTTATGCTCTGTTAAGTATGCGAATCAGCCCTAATCGTTACTAAATCTGGGACTATTTTAAAGAGAGTGAATTAGGAACAAACCAATTTATTTAATAATAGAAATAATAATACACATTAATAGCAACAACAATAATAATAGTAAACGTCGATACGTAGTAAAAACTTCATGATATACTTGTTTCAATTTCTTATATTTATCATTTCTTTTGAAACTGGCAGTAATAAAATAAATTCAATCAAATCTCATTTACTCGTGAAAACTTTCTTTAAAATGTCATAAATTATTTTGAAGTATTTCATCAATTTCGCTCCCCGCTATTTTGTGAGATTTCGTCTATTCTCAGCCGGCGAGAAGCAGTGACTGACGACAATTATAGCTATTCTTGTTTGAGATATTCAGACGCGATATTGGCGAATGGATAATGGATCTGGTGAAATTATGAAATAAGGGATAATGATCCGAATTATACTCTGCCAAACGAAGTGGTTTGCCTTCGCACTCCAGCTTCCTGGCTTGTAATGAAAACATCCACGCCTTATTTGGCATACGACCTCACTACCCAAGCTTCCGCGGTTACCACTGCAAGCGCCACAGTCAGCTGGGTCGGTCACCTAACGTTATTGCGTTTGAACCTAACTCGGGTAGTTTGTTTCCCAATCCCCGTTTCGGGAGTCTTCCATGCGCCGGGGGCGGCAGCGGCGGGGGCGGTGACGTGCGTGCTGGAAGTGCGGCTCCCTCGCCGCCGCCGCTCCCACCGCCCCCACGGGCAGTTGATTTACGAGGAGGCCGCGCCCACCGCCTCGAGTGCACGGGGCGCTCTCCGCAGCACTTGACTCACCTTTTGTGCTCGAGTTCCCGGAGCGGGCGGGCGCGAGGGAGGTAGTACAGGGGCGCCCGCAAGAAAGTGAAACAAAGGCCGCACGAGGTGAGGGCGGGAGGCGGCGCGAAGAGGGGAGGGGAGGGGGATGACAGAGGCAAGCTCCGAGGGTGGGAAGCCGAAAAGGGTGATGCGACCGAATTTCGGAGAAGTCAGACAGGGATGGAGAGAGGGAAGGCGGAAATATGGGCGAAACGAAGGGGTTGGGAGAAGGGCTGGGGAAAACTTCCTCGCAATGACGTCAAATGTGGTTTTAAACTGGAGCACGCACGAAAAGAAGAAAGAAAAGATTGTTGAATGAAAACAAAGGAGTGAGGACGTAGGAAAAAGGTGCTAGAACGAGAAGGTCAAAGAGCCGTTTTGAGAAGGGGAGGAGCAAGTCACGAGTCTCAGAACTTGACGTAAGTATACTAGAGCCGAGTTTAAAGTTTGTGATCTTCCATTAAAAAATTTCAATTTTTTGAGATATGAACAGTGATACTAAATTCGTTTTGTTTCTCTGCACTTCAATAACATTTGTACAGTTTTTAAATTAGAAAGCGTAATGATTGTAAAAGGCACACGGATTCTTTTGAGTAGAATAATAAATTATTTTAGGTATTGTCTACATTAATAAATAACCTTCAACTCTTTATCGGAAGTTCTGACACCGTACATCAATAACATCGAGATCGTGCCTGTGACAGAGTGCTTAGGAAGTGAACTGACGGGAGAGGCAAGCAAGTGGAAGAGTGGGGTTTCCACGCCTTTCCGCCCGAGCACTTTTGAGCGGATCGGAGCTGTAAAGGCCCACGGTGAGCTGCCGTGGAGACCCCACGGCTGCCAGGGAATAGCAGAAGGTGAAATGAATGATGGAGGATAGAATGGCGACGAGTGCGAGACGAACAGAGTCTCTGGAAGCAGAGCGGGTGTGTCGAAAACCGGGAAGCTCACGCAAGCGGATGGAACAAGCCAGAGAATAAGTGGAAAAGAGCAATGATAGAAATAGTAAAGAGGAGTGGCACAAGAACAGCCTTCATGTTGAGTTTGATTTCTATTAGAAGCATGGAGGCTTGGTGTTAAGGTCAAGACAAACACGAGCAAAGTTTGAATATTCCGAAGGAACCTGCCTTCCAAGCCAAAACAAAGCTTCAATTCCTGAGGATCGTTTGCTTTCGAGTTGAAATGATTACGACGGATGTCTTGGCAACAAGAGAGGTCCAAGTAACTTACTTCGGCAATGAGTTCCGGGTTCAAACACCGCCATTGGTGAGGATTTTGTCAGTGTCTTCAAAACAAACAATAATTCAAAACAATCTCTTGTAATTATTTGGGTGCATGCTGGGATAGTGCCAAGCAAATGGTTCATTCTCTCCGACAACCCCTCTTTAACTCACCCCTCAACAGTGAATGTTGAGCTCGTCACACAGTCCCTGGTCCTTTCAACCTAAATAAGATGCCGGGATAAGAAATCGACTGATTCTATTTCTCTGCAATGTTCAATTCGGGCGGGAAGAGAATTAATTAACATAATCATTCTTGACTCCTAAAATAATGAGAGTACTGTAACAAATAAATTGTGTTTGCGAAGAGCATTTATACCCTTCCAAAAAATGAATATTATTAATGTTTATTTCTCTAAATATTTCTTAATTAACACAACTATATCGGTGTTCCATCAGATCTCACTCTTCTCATTCCATTCACACCGAGTCTCGAGAGATGACTGTACTAAAAACACAATAGATTACAAGAGGTAATCTAAACACCGCATCAATTTCTCCCGGACCACCAATAATGATTGAAACGTGATCTTGACCCCCGATCAATACCAAACTGCCCCACGCGGTAATGACGGACAGCCGAATGCCGTTGATGGGGATGATTAGCATGTAACACGTTCTCGAGGCGGAGGCCCTTCTTCCCAGCGCCGCCGCGCCGCTTCCACCCGACCGTTTAAGGGCCTTCGCCACAAGCGGCAATCACGCAGCAGACCGAGGACCGCCCACTCCGACGCACGACGCTAAGGCCGGAAGAAGTCTAACGGCACTAAATCAGTCACACTCTAACGTCACCAAATAATTCATTAATAATTAATAATAAATAAATAAATTCAAAATAAATAAATAAATAAATAAATAAATTCAAAATAAATACGTAACCAATAAAAATATCATAATAAATATATAAATAATAAAATGTAAAACAATAAAAACTATCACTTAAATACGAACAACATTCTCGAATCGAAATAAAGAAATCTTAACAAGAGAGGCCTACTGACAATAGCTGAGAAAAGGCACCAATATTCAACAATAATTTTCACCTGTGACTAACAAAATAACTCGCGACAAATCGGTTGAAGAAAAAAGTAATCATGTAAGCATAAATCATGTGTTTGATTTATAAATGTTATAAAAAAGCGTACCACAAAGGGGAATGGTAATATTCCGGGTGTTATTATATCCTATGTAGGCAACAAAAATAGTTATTTCACAATTGACACTGGAAAATGACCCCCCCCCCCCGCAATTATCGTTCCTAACAAAACAACCAAAAAAACTTGATATTTGCAAAAGACAATATTTTATTTTAATTCATTCATGTTTCACGTTTGAGTTCTATCGGTTGAATTTCTTACTTCACTATAACAAGAGGAAAAAAAAAAAAACAAATTTGGCGCGCGTGGGGCGCACTGTGCGTCACTCCCACGCGCCGCCCGTCGGAGCAGACCGCAGTGGCCGGCGCTTCATTAACAGAGCGAATAAAGCTCATCACCTGAATGGCGCTGGGGAGGGGCCACGGGAATTAGCCCTCCATTTGTTCCTCCTCCTCCTCCTCCTCCTCCTCCTCAGGCGCGAAGCGAAGCGGCCTCCGCTAGGCCAAGCCCCCACTTCATCACAGTGACGCCACACGATTAGTGCCGGCACTCAATGTTCCAAGCCCAGAGTTCGAAAAACTCGCTTTATATGATGTAATTATTTTCTAGTTAAAATAACAATGAAGTAAACGTGTATTAATTAGAATAATTTTGAAATCACGGACAAAAAAATCACCAGACCCATAAAATATTTCTCCATATTTCAAAAGAGCAATTATTTGCAGAGAAATTTCCGATTTATGACACCAAAAATGCTAGAGGTTTAATATGGTGGTGTAGAGTCGTTGACATCGTCTCTACGTAATTGACGTTTGTGACTTTTCAAACGTTTTAGTTGCCAGTTTTAGCAACGTTTTTAATATAAACATTTGCAGATACATGAAGCCAAAGCCATTTGAAGGGGCCGAGAAGTCGGGCGAAGGGGAGCCGGGGGCGTTGACGGTGAAGGGGCAAGGGGTTGGGTGAGAGCAGAGAGGCCTGGAACGGAACCGACAGCGGGGCTTAGAGCAGAGCATACCCAGGGGACTGGAGTGGGTCTGGGAGTGTGAGGTTGGAACCGGGACAAGAATCGAGGCCTGGTGTGAGATAGGGAAAGAGGCTGGTAGCGGGACAAGGAGCGGGGCCTGGAGCGAGGTCTGGAGCGGGGGCCTGGAGCGAGGTCTGGAGCGGGGCCTGGAGCGAGGTCTGGAGCGGGGCCTGGAGCGAGGTCTGGAGCGAGGACAGGAGCGAGATCTGGAGCAAATCCGAAAGCAAGGTCTGGAGCGAGGTCTGAAGTGGGGATTGAAGCAAAGTCTGGAGCGGGGCCTGCAGCGGGGACCGAAGTGGGGCCGACAACGTGGTTGGAAGCAGGACAAGGAGCGGGGCGTGAGCAGAGCCGGGTCCACGCCCTCCGCTCGCTGTCCCACCGGAGCGCCGCCCCTATCGCCGCCATCGCCGCCTTGTGTGGCTGGGCGGCGCGCGAGGTCCCTAATGCGCGCTATTAAACCGATTGTGACTAACTAGGCTTTGAGCGCGGCGCGTGCCCGCGGCGGCGAGCGCCGCTCGGAATGCGATTGTGCCCCCACACAAAGCCCGCGCGAGACCGAGACCGCCCCTTCCTTTCGCCCATCGCCCATCGACCCGACGCCTCTGTAGACCATGGTGTAACGGTTAGCGTATCGGACTGGTATACCCGTTGGCGGGTTCAAAGCCGAAGGATTTTTTACGGGTGAAAAAAAATCCTTCTTCCTTCAGAGGGGACGTAAAGCCGGCGGTCCATGTTAGTAGATTTACTTGCATGTAAAAGATCCTAAATGACGCCTCTGAGCTAAATTCAAAATCGCCTGTTTCTCGCCCAAGAAATACCTCCCTTCTCTGCAAGTTGGTGAAAGGAGCGAAGCAAAATTTGCGTGGTCAGACGGAAGAGCGGGCCTGATTGGCCCGAGTCTCGTCACGTAAAATAAGGCATTAATTCAATTCAATCCACGTGGGGCGGGTGAACGGCGGCGATCAGCGGACTCTGATCAGGTAAAATATGCATTTTTGCCAATGATAATCGTTTGACTCAATTTAACTGAACTTAACGATAGCCAAGTCAATGTAAAATTGATTGATTTCCGATTTACGTAAGTGAATGTGAGATGATTCATCACGCCCCTTTCCCCCAGGTGGAGTCTAGATTCCACCCTCAAACCATCTAATTTCGAAGGAAATTAATAAAAACGCTCACCACTTACCATCGCAACGGATGTTAAACTAAGCTGCAACTAATCCGGTTCTCATTCTTCATACAACGTGTACTATAACATGCACTCGGAAAAGCATTAAAACCGCAAATTAGCAATGTTACAAACAAGGCTGTTGTTAAAAAAATAATTGCGATGAGATCGCTTGGAATGCCGAGGGGTCAGGATTCGAATCTCGTGGGTGGAACGATCTCTCCAGAGCTCTCCACCTCGAGCGCGTAATGGCCCCGCCGCAGCCCTTCATAAGTGAGAATGGGATCCGAGCGGTTCAATAAACCCACTCTCCGTCGCCGCATCCGAACGGCCCGGGACGAGAAGTCGTTATGGGGCATCAGTGTTCGTACCGACTCGATCAGCAATAAAATTGATGAGTCAGCATTCGAGGTAACGCAGCCCCCCTGAACAATACAGATCCTCCTAAGCACATTCGACTTCTTTGTTTTGTAAGTCCAATAAACACTATCGATTAATCATCGACACACTTTCTCGATAAAGCGACTGCGTGTCCTTCACTTCTTAACACGGAACGTATTGTGGGAATCTGAGCATATAAAGCGAGTCATTGTTGTCGTTATCGCAAAAGGCCATAATTTATAAGAAATATATTTGTAGACTTAAGTAATATAGCATAAATGCGACAAAAATATTCTCCGAAAATTGTAGAGGGAAAAGAAAAAAAGAATATAACTATGTGAAGTATAAGAAACAGCGGAAGCGCAATCTCAAAAGTATAAGAGAATTGCTAATTTAAATTACGAATTATAACAAATAATGGAGAGGAAAACGTAACGTAAGAGAAGGTGCAGACTTGAACGAAGAAATATAATCACTAAATTTTACTATCAAAGGAACTAATTTTTCTTTGCTGGAAAGCTTCTCTGTTTTGAAACATTTTCTCGCACATGTTCAAATCATACAAGATTGTCTTTGAAAGGGACTATCAACATAATCGAAAGTCATTTAGGATTAAGTCATAGTCAACCAAAAATGTTGAGAATTTAATATTAATTTTTAAAATGCTGATAGTGATACCCTGAAAGCTCCCCCCAAATTTCCCCATAATTTACAAAAACCGGGCTTCCTACAAATTTTCTCGTGTAGTGCATGTGAGTGTGTGTGTAAGTGAGCGTAGAATGAAGAACAAAGAAGAGAAAGGAAAGATCGCGCGCGGTCCTTGGCCCATTTGTTAGGGTATTGCTCCGGCATTCAGCTAGTGTTGATCAAAGAAACCAAGGAGAACTACCAATCAGAGCAGAAGTCCATAAGAAATCTTCTCCCGAAAGCATATCGCATATATTACGGATTTTGTAGGAATGTGATAGAGTACCTAAAAATATCGTCGCGGCCTAGCAGCAGATCGCTAGAATTCTCCATCAGACAGCGCGTAAATTCGACCTCAGGGGAGCTCGAACCCTAGGATATCCCGGTCAGAGAAGCGGCCTACGTATTAGCAATGCTGGCTCTGAACAAAACCCCGCCGGCATAACGCCTTCGAGCAGCTCGCTGCTGTCCTCCCGCAGCATCCGGTCCCACACGTCGCGTCGCGCGCAAATTTCCCGAAGCGCCTCATCAGCGGGCGAGGCGCCCCGCGGTTTCCTGCCCTCCTGCTTCGGGACGCACGTCGCGACGGAGCCGCCAGCATGCAAAGCACCGCGCCGCCCGCCGCGGCCGCAAGGACGCATGCGCAATCGCGCGAAACCGCGCCGCGCCGTCAGACGCGCGCGCGCGCGCAGACGAGACTATGATGAATGTCTCGCGGCGAAATGGCAACTGCGAATGTTTCCGAGTGACAGCTTCGAGGGGCCTCGTGGAGTTACGACTTTCGGTCTTCTTCGCTGGCGATTGTGTTGACGGGTGGTAACGAAACGAGGTATCAGAGTACGTTTTGAAGGAAAACGTGAAAGAGGGGGCTGTATTTCAATAATTGGGGTTGGCATTTACTCTATTAATGATTGGTCCAACGTTATAGAGTTTTTTATTTATTTAAGGTCGCATCAATTACTAGGTCATCAGCGACCACTGTTGCATGTAACGGTATGGTAACTATGAGGATGACACGATATGATGATGATAGGCGTGTAAAAGGACGAATAGATGCCTGAGGCGGGACTCGAACCCAATATTGCAACGGCACTACTGCCTTAGCGATCTCGGCCATCTGCATCGTAGTTATATAGATTGATGAGACAGAATTTAGTCAATACAATGTTGATCAGAAATAACTCATAATGTACATTTAATTATTATTGGCCAAATATCTGAAGATACACCAGATAGCATGTTCAGAGGTCAACTCATACAAATGAATTCATGTATGAGATTCGAGACCGTTATTTAAAACTTTTACTCTAATAAGAAATAACTGTAATGTTCAATATTAAATATTTCAAACAGTTGATTAGTACTCAAATAAAGTCTTTAAATGTTAGTTAACCATTGAGGAATTATATTGTTACCTACCATATTTACGCAATGTTTTCAACTATTATTTTCAAAACGAGAAATTCTAGACGCATTTCGAACGAAACGATAATTTAATAGCGCGGCACCTCCTCGTCACCACGTGATCTCCTCGAGCAGCGTTTCGCCGAGGCACGCCGCGGAGGTGAGCGCAAGGCGAAGTGCCACCCGGAGAGAAAAGCTGCGGAGCGGCGGCGCACGCGCGGCGGGGCACGCGCAGGCGGGGGGCCTTGAGTCCCGGGTTGAGTGCCCGGCCGCGGCAGAGGGAGCCGCACAGGTTGCCACTTCTGCCCGCGGTGACGGTGAGGTGTTGGTGGTGGCGGTGGTGGGGGTGGTGATGGTGGTGGTGTTGGCGGTGGTGACTATGGTGGTGGTGGTGGTGGTGACGGCGGTGGTGGCGGTGGGGTTAGTGATGGGGGGATTGCCATGGTGACCGTGTTGGCAGCGGTATGGCAGACATGAGAGTGATGTTGGCAATATTTGCCGTGGTGGCGATATTGGTGGTGGTGGAAGTCGTGGCGGAGGTGATGGTGCCGGTGGCGGTGGAAGTGGTGGCTGCGATAGTGACTGCCATGGTGATCGTGTTGGCAGCGGTATGGCAGTTATGGGAGTGATGTTGGCCATATTGGCAGAGGTGGCGATATTGGTGGAGAAGATATTGGTAGTGGTGGCGGGGGTGAAGTTGGCGATGGGAAGGGTGACTGCGGTGGTGGCGATATGCGTCGGTGGTGGTAGTGGTTGGGCGTAGCGTTGAAGTTGGGCGTTGGTGGGAATGGTGACACCGGTGGAGGCGATATTGGTAGCGGTGGCGTGGGAATGGTGACTGCGGTGGTGGCGATATTGGTAGCGTGGCGGGGTGAAGGTGGCGGTGGAATGGTGACTGCGGTGCAGGCGATATTGGTAGGGTGGCTGGGGTAAAGATGGCGATGGGAAGGGTGACTGCGGTGGTGGTGATATTGGTGGTGGTGTAGTGGTGCGGAGGTGAAGTTGGCGTGCGGTGGGAATGGTGACACCGGTGGAGGCGATATTGGTAGCGGTGACGGTGGGAATGGTGACTGCGGTGGTGGCGATATTGGTGGTTGGTGGCGGCGGAGGCGGGGGCGACGTGCGTTGGCAGGTATACGTCGGCGGCGGGCGTGCGGACGGCTGCGTGCGTCGGAAGTCAACGCCGCCGCCCCCGCCGCGCTTACTTGTGCGGTCCGCCGCCGCCGCGACGGCCCGCGAGCGCGTGCCCTGCATCGCAACCGCCGTTCCCAACCCACCTCCACCCCGCTCCCGCCCACGCCCTCGCAATCGCCCGCTCCCGACGCTCCCCTTCGCGGTGCGAGTGCTCAGTTCTTTTTAAATCGTCCTGGAATCTTGGAATCCAAACGACGTATTACAAATTGTAAAACAATGTCGATTTTAAAAAGGAACTAACAATGCTTTGGGATGGACTTCTGAAATTACGTCTACAGAATATATTTTGTCTAGTATGTACAGATTCGATATTCACCGTTGTCATTAAATATTGCTGAAAATTCTTTCATTAGAAAGGAATTCAACTTATTATCTTGCTTCCGTTGTTTTCATGTATATAATCGTTCAATAGTCCTTTATAAAATATTCTTAAATTATATTTGTTTTACATAGTGAAAACATCACTTATATCACATACGTCATTTCTGAATTCTTCAGGTAAAACTAAAAAATAATTAAAAAATGATAAATTGTTAAAACCTCTTAAACGTTTATACCGTTTAAGGCGTACTGAGGCCTTAACCAAATCTCGTATGTCATTTGACCTAGGATTTAAATGACATGCGTCCGTGGTAAAGAAAGCGCAGTGAGTTACCTTCAAAAACGAGACACTGGCATTTATTTCTAAAACTATTTATCCATTTCCTTTTTTTAGGCAGAATCAAAACAATATTTACGGTTTTCTTATTGTTTCTTGTTTTTTGTATGCTCACAATTACATAATTAATACAAAACATTTAAAATTTATTTTTAATTACTAAAATTTTTTATCGATCAATTAGTTGTATTAAAAAGGTTTACTTTTTTACTCATTGAAGTTAGTTTTTTTACTATAATTTTGGAATCGAATTAATAAAATATACGTTCAAAGAAAACGGAATTTAAAACCAATTTCTATTCAATCTATTAATTAAAGAATTGGATTGAAGCCTCCTTCAGTTGGCGGGAAACGGTTTTACTTTGCACTCTCGTCGTGGTCGCGAGTAGTGGTCGTCCTTCCCCCGATTTGGGCCTTCCGCGACGTGCATCTCGCCTGGCGCCAGGTTGGTTTCCTTGAGCTGCATCCACGCAGTGGCTCTTCGCGACTGCAACGAGCTTGCAAAACCGGCACGTCCTCGCTAGGACACACACGCGTCGTGCGTCACGCGTTGCCTGATTTCACGGCAAGATAGAACAAATCCTTCGCGTGCTTTCGGCCCATACGCTCCATACGTGCGTAAGTGGATGAAATTAAGGCTCATTGTGTCGGGAGATGGCATTGAATCCTGTGATTTATTTGTTTCTTGACAGCTTTCCCATGCCAATGTAATTCATTGTTGACCTTAATTAACATTATTATTGTGATTATAGTTAGACCAATCGATGCCAGAATATGAATTATTATTTCACTATTATTATGAAAAAAAGAAACTCGAAATATTTACTTAAAATTTAGCAAGAACCTCGTCAGTGTAAGTTCCTTGACTTCACCAAAATTTCGTTGCAATTTCAGTTGTCGCCGCAACACTACTATCTCTAACCCATGTTAAGTGAGGGCGCTGCTGAAATCAATGCCTACTCTTCAATTCATCGCGAACACTCTACGCACCTCCTCCGTACTATCTCGTCAGTGTCGCCGAGGGCATAATTGGCGTCCTGGCCACCTGGACTGCCGTCGCACATCGCAGCTGCGACCAGCGCGTCACGCAGGCGCCGTCTTCCGCCCGGCCGCGGCCGATGCACCGCAGGGGCAGCCGGAAGCCCAGCGGACGCACCTTCCGCCCCCGCCCCCCCACCCATCCACTCGCCGACGTACCCTTTGCCCCTGGACACCGTTACACCCTGAGCGGAGCAACGGCCGATGAGGTCATGTGAAGACCACACTGCAGGTCATGGAAGTGGGAATCTGAAACTTGAACCCATCACGAAAGTACATGTATTTACAGGTTATGTCAGGGCTGGCTTCACCTTCTAGAAATTTCAGCACGAAATACTCAGCGATAAACCGAGTAAATCGCATTGATCCCCGTCCTTCCAAGTTTTAAAACACTAACTTCAGAAAACATACGGAAAATATTTTGCATTTGTCGTGAAGAAACGTTGAATGAACCCACACTTTCAGAAAGCCCATTTGGATTAGTAGTTCTGAGTAGTTGGATTATGTAGATAAAAACGCAAATCGGTTGGTCGCTAGTTGTCCACAATAATGGTAGAATTATAACGGAAAAAATTTATAAACACGATGGAGAATGAATTTGGCTAAAACAAGAACCACCATGTTTCTTAAAGACACCAATAAATTTTAGTTTTCCCTTTTAAAATTTGGGAATTTGGGAACTTATGATTGGGATGACTTATGATGGGGGGAACTTATGAAGCAACGTATGATACTAAATTTGAAAACATCATTGATGGTAACAGACGTCAAAAAAATTGAGTAGATCAATTCTCTTTATTATTACAAAACCCCCATGTCGATAAGATTTTTGTCGAGTTTTCCTTGATGCATTGAGCAAACGCTGAGATGGACCGTTGTTTAGTTTGTTCGAGCTTCATAGCACCCCCAGCTTCACAATTCGCGCGTATCCTTCCTCTCGTTTTTCCTGAATTTGGAGAGAGAAGGAGGGGATTAGGATTTTTTCAGCAACACTAGAAAAGAAAATCAGTTCGGTGGTTGTCGAGGCCAATAGGTTTTGTATAAATTAGGAACAAAAACATATATTTTTCACATGTCACCAACCACACTTCTAGGTATTCCTAATCATTTTTCAACTATGCATAGTAAAACAGAGAGGTAAGGATTCTGGAGCTCAAGAAATCGTGCGCAAATTGTTCTTCTCTTCATCCGTCACATACGGTTTGTTTTTGACAATAAATAAAATTAAAAAAATTAAGTTTATTCGACCCTGGAGCATCCTTTTCATTCCATTCACCGGCTTAGGAAGCTCAGGGCATTAATTGATAACCCTCCACACCCGATAGAATTATTTAGTGTCCGAAGGAGTTCTAGCGACCGGCTGCTTTAACCGCGCGCGATATTTCCTTCCACTTCCTTGTCCTATTTTCATCCCTTATATACACACATTTACATCTACTATACTAACACACATGCCGGGAGACCGGGAGCTTACAGCTTATTCCGGCTGAGACGGTGCCCCGCTGGTGAGATATAAATGGTTAGGGAAAACCCCGCTAAACGACACTTCGAGGCCGCATCTCTGCATACAGCAGGGTAATATCACCTTCCGAGGAAAAAACATGTACTATAATTCCGCAAGTAATGACCGAAGTTGACGCGTTCGAAATCACTAATCCATCCATCAATCGATAAAATGATCAACCACCCTCGATAAAAACCCGCACTACGTTTACGGGACTAATTAATTAGGCGTTAACGCTCCCGGAAACATTAATCAATCAATGAACCCATTGTATTCAGGGCTGGAAAGCCATTTCAGGACCATGATGGTATTCTTACAGGAATTGCGCCAACGCAGTTGCCGTATACGCTGCTGGCGGCACTCGGCCTCTCAATGCCCACGGCCGCGTGTTCGCAAGTGCGCGCCGGCCGGCGCGGCGTCGGGCGACAAAGGCAGGCAGGCTGGCAGGAGCTTCGTGAGTGGCGGCGTCGCGGCGCCGCGCCGGCGTCGCGCCCGCGACCTCGCCGCGCCCCACGCACGACGCGCCAAGGTCAACGCGACGGCGGGCGCCGGCGCCTCCGCCCCAGAGAGGAGATCGGTATTTATACTTTAATGTTTAAAGAAATAACTTAATGTTCAATATTAAATTATTTCAAGCTGGTTGATAGTCTCATTTAAGTCTTTAAATTTAGTTTAACTCATTGAGGAATATTTGTACCACAACAATATTTACGCAATGTTTTCAACTATTTTTTCAAAATAAAGGAAATTCTAGACGCATTTCGAAGAACGATAATTTATAGCGCGGGCCTCCTCCTCGTCCACCACGTGATCTCCTCGAGCAGTGTTCCCCGAGGCACCGCCGCGAGGGAGGCACAGGCGAAGTGCACCGGAGAGAAAAGCTGCGGAGCGGCGGCGCACGCGCGGCGGGGCACGCGCAGGCGGGGGCCTTGAGTCCGGGGTTGAGTGCCCGGCCGCGAGCAGAAGGGAGCCGCACAGGTTGCCACTTCTTGCCGGGTGACGGTGAGAGTGTTGGTGGTGGCGGTGGTGGGGTGGTGATGGTGGTGGTGGTTGCGTGGTGACTATGTGGTGGTGGTGGTGGTGACGGCGGTGGTGGCGGTGGGGTTCGGTGATGGGGGGATTGCCATCGGTGACGGTGTTGGCAGCGGTATGGGCTAGACATGAGAGTGATGTTGGCAATATTTGCCGTGGTGGCGATATTGGTGGTGGGAGAAGTCGTGGCGGAGGTGATGGTGCGGTGGCGGTGGAAGTGGGTGGCTGCGATAGTGGACTGCATGGTGACGTGTTGGCAGCGGTATGGCAGTTACTGGGGTGATGTTGGCCATATTGGCAGAGGTGGCGATATTGGTGGAGAAGATATTGTAGTGGTGGCGGGGGTGAAGTTGGCGATGGAAGGGTGACTGCGGTGGTGGCGATATTGGTGTGTGGTGTGGTGGCGGGGTGAAGTTGGCGTGGGGTGGGAATGGTGACACCGGTGAGGGATATTGGTAGCGTGGCGGGTGGGAATTTGTGCGGTGGTGGGATTGGTAGGGTGGATTGGGTGGCGGTGAATGGTGACCGGGAGCGATATTGGTAGGGTGGCGGGGTAAGTGGCATGGAAGGGTGATGCGTGTGGGATATTGGTGGTGGTGGTAGTGGTGGGAGGTGAAGTTGGCGGTGGCGGTGGGAATGGTGACACGGTGAGGCGCATATGGTAGCGGTGGCGGTGGGAAATGGTGGACTGCGAGTGGTGGCGGATATTGGTAGGTGTGTGGTGGGGGAGTGAAGGTGGCGGTGGGAATGGTGACTACGGTGAGGCGATATTGGTAGCGGTGGCGGGGTGAGAAGGGATCGGGCGATGGGCAAGGGTGAACTGCGGTGGTGGTGTATGTGGTGTGTGGTGGTAGGTGGTGGCGGAATGGTGAAGTTTTGGCGGTGGCGGTGGGAATGTGTGACACCGGTGGAGGCGATATTGGTATCGGTGGAACGGTGGGAATGGTGAGCGTGGTGGCGATGGAGGTGAGCGGGGGTGGGTGGAGGCAGGAATGGTGACTGCGGTGGTGGCGATATTGGTGGTGGGTGGCGGGCCGAGGCGGGGGCGAAACGTGCGTTGCAGCGAATACGTCGGCGGCGGGCGTGCGGACGCCTGCGTGCGTCGAAGTCAACGCCCGGCCGGCCCCCGCCGCGCTTACTTTGGTGCGTCGCCGCCGCCGCGACGGCCCGCGAGCGCGTGCCTGCATCGCAACGCCGTCCCACCCATCCTCCACCCGCCCGCCCACGCCTCGCAATCGCCCGCCCGACGCTCCCTTCGCGGTGCGAGGGCTCAGTTCTTTTTAAATCGTCCTGAATCTTGGAATCCAACGACGTATTACAAATTGTAAACAATGTCGATTTTAAAAAGGAACTAACAATGCTTTGGGATGGACTTCTGAAATTACGTCTACAGAATATATTTTGTCTAGTATGTAAGATTCGTATTCACCGTTGTCTTAAATATTGCTGAAAATTCTTTAATTAGAAGGAATTCAACTTATTATCTTGCTTGCCGTGTTTTCATGTTATTATCGTTCAATGTCCTTTATAAAATATTCTTAATATATTTTTTTACTAGTGAAAACATCACTTATATGCACATACGTCATTTTGATCTCGTTTCAGGTGAAACCAAAAAATAATTAAAAAATGGAAAATTGTTAAAACTCTTAAACGTTTATACCGTTAAGGCGTACTAGGCCTTACCAAATCTCGTATGCATTTGCTAGGATTTAATGACATTGCGTCCGTGGTAAAGAAAGCGCAGTGTAGTTACCTTCAAAACGAGACACTGGCATTTATTTTCTAAAACTATTTATCATTTCCTTTTTTTAGCATGAATCAAAACAATATTTACGGTTTTTCTTATTGTTTCTTGTTTTTTGTATGCTCACAATGTACATAATTAATAACAAATACATTTAAAATTTATTTTTAATTTACTAAAATTTTTTATCGATCAATTAGTTGTATTAAAAAGGTTTACTTTTTTACTCATTGAAGTTAGTTTTTTTACTTAATTTTGGAATCGAATTAATAAATATAGCGTCAAAGAAAACGGAATTTAAAACCAATTTCTATTCAATCTATTAATTAAAGAATTGATTGAAGCCTCCTTCAGTTGGCGGGAAACGGTTTTACTTTGCACTCTCGTCGTGGTCGCGAGTAGTGGTCGTCCTTCCGATTTGGGCCTTCCGCGACGTGCATCTCGCCTGGCGCCAGGTGGTTTCCTTGAGCTGCATCCACGCAGTGGCTCTTCGCGACTGCAACGAGCTTGCAAAACCGGCAGTCCTCGCTAGGACACACAACGCGTCGTGCGTCACGCGTTGCCTTGATTTCACGGCAAGATAAGACAAATCCTTCGCGTGCTTTCGGCCCATAGCTCCATACGTGCGTAAGTGGATGAATTAAGGCTCATTGGTTCGGGAGATGGCATTGAATCCTGTGATTTATTTGTTTTCTTGACAGCTTTCCATGCCAATGTAATTCATTGTTGACGCTTAATTAACATTATATTGTGATTATAGTTAGACCAATCGATGCCAGAATTATGAATTATTTTTTCACTATTATTATGAAAAAAAGAAACTCGAAATATTTACTTAAAATTTAGCAAGAACCTCGTCAGTGTAAGTTCCTTGACTTCACCAAAATTTCGTTGCAATTTCAGTTGTCGCGCCCAACACTACTTACTCTAACCCATGTTAAGTGAGGGCCGCTGCTGAATCAATGCCTACTCTTCAATTCATCGCGACACTCTACGCACCTCCTCCGTAACTATCTCGTCAGTGTCGCCGAGGGCATAATTGGCGTCCTGGCCACCTGGACTGCCGTCGCACATCGCGCTGCGACCAGCGCGTCACGCAGCGCCGTCTTCCGCCCGGCCGGCGGCCGATGCACCCGCAGGGCAGCCGGAAAGCCCAGCGGACGCACCTTCCGCCGCCCCCCACCCCATCCACTCGCGACGTACCCTTTGCCCCTGGACACCGTTACACCTGGGCGGAGGCAACGCCGATGAGGTCATGTGAAACCACACTGCAGGTCATGGAAGTGGGAATCTGAAACTTGAGACCCATCACGAGAAAGTAATGTATTTACAGGTTATGTCAGGGCTGGCTTCACCTTCTAGAAATTTCAGCACGAAATACTCAGCGATAAACCGAGTAAATCGCATTGATCCCCCGTCCTTCCAAGTTTTAAAAACACTAACTTCAGGAAAACATACGGAAAATATTTGCATTTGTCGTGAAGAACGTTGAATGAACCCACACTTTCAAGAAAGCCCATTTGGATTAGTAGTTTGAGTAGTTGGATTATGTAGATAAAAAGCAAATCGGTTGGTCGCTAGTTTCCACAATAATGGTAGAATTATAACGGAAAAAATTATAAACAGAGGAGAATGAATTTGGCTAAAACAAGAACCCATGTTTTTAAGACACCAATAAATTTAGTTTTCCCCTTTTAAATTTGGGAATTTGGGAACTTATGATTGGGATGACTTATGATGGGGGGAACTTATGAAGCAACGTATGATACTAAATTGAAAACATCATTGATGGTAACAGACGTCAAAAAAATTGAGTAGATCAATTCTCTTTATTATTACAAAACCCCATGCGATAAGATTTTTTGTCGAGTTTTCCTGATCATTGAGCAAACGCTGAGATGGACGCGTTGTTTAGTTTGTCAGAGCTTCATCACGCCCCAGCTTCACAATTCGCGCGTATCCTTCCTCTCGTTTTTCGTGAATTTGGAGAGAGAGGAGGGATTAGGATTTTTTCAGCAACACTAGAAAAGAAAATCAGTTCGTGGTTTCGAGGCCAATAGGTTTTGTATAAATTAGGAACAAAAAACATATATTTTTCACATGTCACAACCACACTTCTAGGTATTCCTAATCATTTTTCAACTAGCATAGTAAAACGAAGGGGTAAGGATTCTGGAGCTCAAGAAATCGTGCGCAAATTGTTCTTCTCTTCATCCGTCACATACGGTTTGTTTTTTGACATAAATAAAAATTAAAAATTATAGTTTATCGACCCTGGAGCATCCTTTCATCCATTCACTGGCGGCTTAGGAGCTCAGGGCATTAATTGATAACCCTCCACACGACCCTGATAGAATTATTTATGTCCGAGGAGTTCTAGCGACGGCTGCTTTAACCGCGCGCGATATTTCCTTCCACTTCCTTGTCCTATTTTCATCCGCTTATATAGCACACATTTACATCTTACTATACTAACACACATGCCGGGAGACCGGGAGCTTACAGCTTATTCGGCTGAGACGGTGCCGCGTGGTGAGATATAAAGTTTTTAGGGAAAACCCCGCTAAACGACACTTCGAGGGCCGCATCTCTGTCATACAGCAGGGTAAATATCACCTTCCGAGGAAAAAAAACATGTACTATAAATTCCGGCAAGTAATGACGCGAAGTTGACGCGTTCGAAATCACTAATCCATCCATCAATCGATAAAATGATCAACCACCCTCGATAAAACCCGCACTACGTTTACGGGCTAATTAATTAGGCGTAACGCTCCGCGGAAACATTAATCAATCAATGAACCCATTGTATTCAGGGCTGGAAAGCCATTTCAGGACCATTGATAGTAATTCTTACAGAATTGCGCCAACGCAGTTGCGTATACGCTGCTGGCGGCACTCGGCTCTCAATGCCCACGGCCGCGTGTTTCGCAAGTGCGCGCCGGCCGGCGCGGCGTCGGCGACAAAGGCAGGCAGGCTGGCAGGAGCTTCGTGGTGGCGGCGTCGCGGCGCCGTCGCCGGCGTCGCGCCCGCGACCTCGCCGCGCCCCACGCACGACGCGCCAAGGTGCAACGCGAACGGCGGGGCGCCGGCGCCTCCGCCCCCGCCCCCGCCCCCGCAGGCCATTCCGCTCCGGCGGAGCATTCGCAGGCGACTTCCCTCCGCCCCGCCCCCCGCCCGCCTCCCCTGCGCCAGCCCATCGGCGCCGCTCGACGTGCGAATGTTCAAAGTACCCGTCCAGAGGGAGCAATGGGAAAGAACTCGAAATTTAAAGCAGCTTTTTTCTGTATGGT
>BOPP01000016.1:3477381-3489736 GCA_017312745.1 Gryllus bimaculatus | reverse complement strand
AGTTGCGTCGCACCGTCACCTGAGGGGTCACTATTTCGCCGCTAGTTTTGAAAACCCTGTAATATTTTATAACGCATGCGAAAACAGCGTAAATCACATGTTTATTATTGATATGTGATCAAAAGAGAAGTAAATAGACTACGCATTTGAATCGCAATATTGTTATAGTTGGCAGAAACTTTCGATTTCAGTTTCTTGTATTTCTTCAAATTTACTTTCTTTCCAAAATAAATGTAGAATTCCCAGTACAAAGCGCATAAATATTCTGACGAGAAATGTGTTGCTCTTCCTAATTCCGTCGCCGACACTCAACGCTTCATTCAGCATCGTGACTCCTTGTGGTAGTGGAGGGAGAATAATTTTTCCATATTACGTTAAAGACATTGCGGTTTTAGAATGGGAAAGCTCTATCCGATTGGAGGATAATTATACAGGATAAATCAAATAATGATCCGAGAAACGCAATATTATTTTGTAGGTAGACGGTTTTCTACGAAGTGTGTGAAAGGAGAGCTATGGGCAGATGGATGGGGAACAAAAGATCGCACGATCCGTGGCCCGTTTGCCAGGGTGCTGTGCGGCACTCACCTAAATTGTCCAGAAAAAACACGAAAAACTACCTTTCAGGGCAGCCTACCACTAAGGAATACTTCAGAATACGGCTGAATTCGACCTAGTGGCTAGTGTTAAAATCCGCCATCGTCGGCTCTCGAACCCCGGTCCGAGACGCCGTAGAAACAGCGATAACGCTGCCACTGAGCCAACGCACGCGGTAGGCGACAAGAGGGCGGCCCGTCGCCACGTGTGGCGGTGCGTGGGGCGAGGCCCGGGGCGGCGCGCCAACCCCCGCGCAATGGCGCCTAATTGAAGGCACAGACGCCGAGCAAGCGGCGGGGGACGGGGTCAGCGCCCGCGCCCTTCCTTCCCTGCGCCACCCCTTCCCCATGGCAGGAGGGGGGGGGGCGGCGGCTGGCGCGGGGCCTTTGGGCCCTTTGCAGACGCCGCCGCCGCCGCCGCCGACGGGTACAAGCGGGATGCGTCATTTCCTAACTCTTGCCCGAGCATGAAGTAACGACGTAGCAACCGTTCACCAGATTGTACAAAAATAGAACTGTTTTTGACACATTCATTTGCATGAATAATTTCTTTGCATGATATTGCAAACAGTTTAAATGGTATTTTGTAAGACAAGAAATAGGTTTTAATGGCAGAAATACGTAGGTTGGGCTTAAAAAGAAAGACATGATGCCTGTCAGTGTGTATTACAAGAAACGTAACAAGTAAAAAGAAACATTTCGTGATGGCAAATATTCTGAATAAAATATGCAATGAATAAACAGTGCTACTGGACGTTTTAGGCACATCAAGAACCGCATCAAATATCGGCTTTGCCTTCGTGTGCAAAATAATTTGATAAAAATGTGATTATGAAGATATGAAATGAATGGAGTGACAATAGAGAACCGCAAGAAAAAATACTAAGCGTTGACTACTGTGCATAATACCGGCAAATATTCATGATAGATTCACTATTCAGTCATAATTATTCATTTTACTTTCTCACATAGCAAAGAGAAACCATTATAAAGTTGGTGTAAAAATGTGATTTTTCGTCAGAAAACCTCATATTGTGGGGCTCTGGCGTCGTAAAAGTGAACAACCCTGGTTTCTATTCCTAGTAGATTACTTCATATAATACAATGTGTAGTCATAACCCTCTCTTTGTGGATCTTTGATACCGAAATATTGATTGCTGGCGAAAGTCTGACCCTCTTCTTTCTGTCTGTGCATCTGCAGTCAACGCTAGAGCCTAAAGCGATAAGTTGATTTTTCCAAAATTTTTCTGCTGATATTCCATAATAAATCTAGCTCAATTAGATGGCCTGAGAATTTGAAATGGATATTTTTTAGAGGTACGTAAAGCTTCAATATTTTCTCGCAAAAATGGCTCCAATTATTTTGAATCTTATACTTTTTTTTCAAATAGAGCAAAGAATGACGCAGGTTTATCCTTTTCATTGAACCCCTCAGAGATTTTAGAAAATTGCAGAAGTTAAAAAAATATGAGAGAACGTATAGTAGCGCTAGTTTTTGCTGCCGGGGTTGAGTAGTTCAAAAGTAACAGCGAGTGGTTCTGTTTTCCTGGCTCTCTGCCGCGGCCGGCCCCGTACAACCCGTCGTCTATGACCGCCCCGCGACGTAGCAAGGGTTGGGCGGCGCTTGGGGGTCCTGTGTACCCTCGCCGCCGCCGCCGCCGCCGCCGCGTCCGCATTCCCCGCCGCAGCGTCGTCGGGCGGCGGCTGGCGCCGTGGGGGGCGCGAATCCCTTTGCCACCCCCACGCACCCGCCCTCCCTGCCCGCCGGAAGCCAGGCGCCGCGCGCCGTCCGCCGCCCTACACGAGGCCCTTTCACCGGCGCAAGGGCTTCCTCTTGGAATTTTACGAATGCTTGCGGAGGAAAGAAAATGCGCCTGGGCCTCAGCCATGAATGAGAATAGGAATGGCCTCGGCGACCACTTAGGAAGGTTGGAAGGATTACGCGAACTCCGGAGAAACCTGGTCCTGTCCTACTCCTGGAGGAAGCATGCAAGGATTGCTCTAACTGCGGAGAAAACCCGGTCGTACTGAAACGTGAAAATATGTAAATAAAAGATCTTGTCATTGACATCATTATTTTTTTTAAATGAGCAGCTTTCGATGGCTTAGGCATCGCCATCAACTCTACCGTCTGGAAGCCAAAAATTCGTGTATTTATTTAAGTCAGAAATTTGACTAAATCAACGCAAGATTCTCTAATATAAACAAAAATATCGGGCATGAATGGCTATAAATTTTATTCAAATATTTGGAATGCCGACAATACGTCTCCAATATCCTCCTGAAAGTTTGCATGAACGTTACGTTACGTAGGGATATGTGTTCGACTCCTAGTACAGCGAACCGTCCACTTCCCATCTCCAGTTCCCCAACTCATAATGCTTATACATGCCTATTGTACCCCTTATCGTATTTTTCCGCTGCCTTCACCACAAGCACGTGACCTCTATCATGAGAATGCATCGCCTGCAGTGGCACAGTGACTCCAGGTGAGGAGTCTCCGCGGTAGCCTCCAGGGCTGAAACCCGACCTCTCCATATGCGGCGTGTGGCTGCGGCGACCGCCGCGCCGCCGGGCGCCAGAGCTCAGAATCCGACACCGCCTCCCACCCCCGTCCATCCCGCACCGGGTGCTCGCCACTAGCCCCCCCCCCTCTCCGCACCCAACGGCACGCGCCAAAATAAACCACGCATTAGCCCCTGGCGTAGCCTGGACGGCGAGTTCCACCGCCGAGCCGCAACTACACTGTGTACTACTGGACTAACATCGAAAGCAAAGCAAAATATTTAGGTAAACACATTGAAATAAACAGTCAACTATGATGTTCTGACTACGTCAACCGACGTTTTTCACAAAGATTAAGACAAAATATGACGAAAAATACTGAAGAGGTACAACTTTGGCATCGCTTACTTCACCACACTCTCAATAAGCATGGTCATCAACTGCAAAGAAACTGCCAAAATAAAGTTTTCTGTTTAACTTCCAGAACCGAGTACGAGTTTGTGTAAGACAGAAAGAAAGCAGAGAGTTTAGTTGCAGTACGCTAAGATAAGTTTGTAATATACAATAATGGAATGTTGAACAACAAATAAAATACATTCTTCGATTTAACTGTGTATTAGTCATAAAATAATAAAATATTGACTAGTTTACTGAAAAGTTATTGTTTGCACCATTTGATTTTATAATTTATTTTTAATAATGCAGTTTTTTGTGTTGATTTTCTATGCATAAATAATTTAAATGCCACTTAACTTTTTCGGTCTCTTATATAATGTGTACAGCAACAAACATTAAAATATTCCCCTTTTATGTCGACCACGTTCTTTCGCGTGGGTGAACCCTTGATGCTAGCACTACAGCAGGTGTTCACTGGCTTCTTCGTTCTATGGCAGGCGGTTACTTGCCCCGCACCGTCCCGTCCCGCCTCTCTCCGCCCTCCGGAGACGCGGGGTCGATAAGGAATTTACAGCGTCGTCTTTCACGCAGCACGTGAGTAGGTGTGAGTAGCTGTGACAAGGAAAACTTACGGCGTCGAAGATAGAACAGATAAAACATTATCGAGAGTATTTAAGAAGCTCAATATTGGATCGTATCTGCGTGATTTAGTGACGACGAATGAAACTGTATTTATATTGCCACGATTTAGTTTTTGTTTAAGAGAAAACAGACGCAATACATCATCTCTAAACGAGTCTTTATATATAAATCATGCCAGAAAACGATTTCTGCCGCGGGGATAATCTGCACGAAGGGGTTCGGAAACCGCTCGACAGACCAAGAGGGGGCGTATCGTTCGGCATTGGATCTCTGAGGATCCCACTGTTTCGCGCCAACAGAATGGACGGCAACACCCTCACACGTGGATAAAGTGGGAGTAAGCAAGACAGAATGGATGGCCTCATCAAGATTTTCCGTTGTAATTTTGTTAAGGAATCTCACGAATTTGTCACCAAGTCTCCCAACAGATCATTTTACCACGGACATGCTATAAGGGTTAATTTCTGATTTTCATCCGTTCAAATTGGAATGAATGAAATGTGGCGAATTTGGGATGAAATCAAATATCTACCACATTGTTCCATTCCAATAATCTACACTCATAAATAAATAACAATTTACCCCCATAAATCGAATTTACATAATCGTAGAACCCATCAATGATAATTCGTGACGGAAGAAATAGAACAAAAACCAGGGTGTTCCGTCTGTTTGAAATATTTTGAATCCACTCCTTCGTCAATTTAGATATGTAACATTAAGCGAAATGATTGTGAAGGTAGTAAGGGTAGACGGGATTCAATTTTAATGGCGACAAGGTGAGTCCGTAGTCGTAGGCTGTTTAATCGCGGCAGAGAGGTCGGCTCTCGGGGTCGCCGGGGCCAGGTTGCATCCGGGGGGGGGGACGAGGAGGGCTGGCTGATCGCCGGGGCGATGCGCTGAGCCTCTGGCAGCCGGCGGAGATCTCTGTCGCACGCAGATACGCGGTCGGCGCGCGCTCTGATCTGATCGCGACGCCACCGTCGCCGCCAGCGTCGCGCTCGCATTCCGACGCAACCCTCCCCTCCTCACCCCTCCTTTCCCCATCCCTTCCGCCCGACCACCCGACTCGCACACGCTCGCCCGCACGGCGCGTCTCGCGCAGTCCCGTTCCGCCGCACGAAGGCCCTAGACTGCCCGGCGTGATGGCAGGAACGTAGTGCGTCTTTGACATCAATTTCCGAATTTTCAATACAATTTGCAATTTTTTTATGTTCGGAAATTCCGGGGCACATTTAAAGCAGAAATGTCTTCAGTTAAAGGTCTTTCAGTGTTGTCAAGCTGTTATGACTCAAAGCTCTTTTGGGGACTTATGAACAAAATCCCAGTCATTACCTTACATGCAATGTAATGACCAAATTATATATCAAAGTATTGTCTTTGGTGCTCTCAAATACAAAGTATCACGAGTTTTTCAACCCAAACTCAATCTCTTTCCACTTTACTTGGCATGGAGTTTCATTGCATAGAGCAATATTTTCTCAAACACAAAGGTTTCAAATTCTTAAAATAACTGAAAGTATTTTTTTAATATAATAAAAATTGTTAAATATGCCGCTCGTCAAACAAAAGCATTTGAAAATACAATTGAAACGACCATGACAAAAATAGATCAAAGAAGTTAAAGATGAAATGAAAGAAGAGAATGAGAAATTAAGGCCTGGAAGAACAGAAAGGCAGTTATAAAAAATTACAACATATCTGGAAGAAGATTCAAAGACCCCGAAAACCACCACTTGAGCAAGTTATCCGACATAATCTTTTAAACTGTTGAAGATATTTCTGTATCTTATTTTTTTTTCTAAAACGATATAAATACTAACTCGGGTTGGGCGGACTGCCAAATTTGTCTCATCACATTAGCATCGCACGCTTTCAATATGTTCGACATAGAACCACTGACTTTACTTCCCATTCGGAAACGAACCTTTCCAGGGATACGCTTAAAATTCGGCTATCTCTTATGCAATCGATCAAATATCATTTTTATACACAGCAACCACGGTAATGATAAGATCATCAAAACAGATGCATTTCGTATTGCACACAACTGTTGGGTGAATTCATAAAAAAAAATCTGCATCAGGTCTGAAAATAAAGCTTGGTTGACACAATGAAAGCTTGGGTAAATCGGCCTAGATCTGCGTGCGACGCGCTTCGGGGTTTGAAGCGGGGCCGTGAGGGGGTGAGGAGCTGGCGAGAGCCCGGAATGCTGTCTCCCTTGTTATGGAGTTTGCCCCGCGGCATATTGACGAGATGGGCAGCCGCAGGCCTTTCGTGGTATTGAAATTCAAATCGGCCGGTCGTCGCTTTGAATCCCGATCGCGCGCGCGGGAAACAACACGTTCTAATTTTGATAGGGCTGTTGACCTCGAACCCATTTTAAAATGACAAAATTAGAGCGATGCAATCGGAAATTCTGTCGGGATCGATCTGGAACCCAAATAACATTGAAAGTAGCGCAGGGGTAATTTGCATCACAGCTTCAAGCGAACGGTAAAATTGTTATCAACCTTTTCCTGCATAAGTATTCATTTGTACTTTAAAAATATGAAATAAAGATTTAGTTTAGAAATAAACTACTTTCGCTAACAGTTTAAAGGCTTTTGTGTCCCCAAAAAAACATGTGACCTAACATTAAGTTCTCAATAACCACATGATAATATTAGTAATCTGAATATCGAAGCACTATTATTATTCACACCTGAAAGGACATCAATTGTTTGTTGTGATTTTTTATCACCCACAGCCACACAGGAATCACAGGGAGCCGGAAACGACACATCGCAGCTTTAATATTCTTTAAATTCTATCTAAGTTTACCCAGCGAAAATAAAATAATAAATAATAAGCAATTAGAAAAAAGTAAATAAGTTTAATGAAACATTGATTGATATTAATTATAAATTAAAAATAACGACATTAAAAGTAGTGGAGAAAACTTTGTATAACAACTTCAACCGAATGGTGAAAACGTGACGAATAGTTTTATGAAGTGTTGATTTGTTCTTTAAGAAACTATAAACTCATGGATATAAGCAGTATACAACATCTAACAGTTTTTTTTTTAATTTAAGGTCGCATCAACTTCTAGGTCATGAGCGACCACTATTGCGAGTAACGGTATGGTAACTGTTCGGATGACACAATATGATGATGATAGGGGGTGAAAGGACGAACACATTACAACCATGCCCGAGGTGGCACTCGAACCCGCCATCCTTCGGTCCAAAATCCCAACGGCACTACTGCCTTAGCGATATCGGCTATCCGGACCGGCAACATCTAACAGTGGTTTATACGAAATTAAATTAAAAGCCGCTGCCCGCAAAAACCCGCGGCCGGGCCTCCTCGCCGACGGGCAGTCGCGTCTGCGAAGCGCGGGGCGCGGAGGATGCAGGGCGGGGCGCGGCGGCGGCGGCGGCGACGCAGGCGGCTGCGTCGGGCGGGCGCCTCGTATAAATCAGGGGCCGGAGGGGCGCCTCCCCGTGCCGCTCCTCGGTATTAATTGCCCGCCTTCATTAGCGTCAATAAGGGGGCGGCTGTGGCGGGCGCCGCGCGCCGTTAGCCGAGGACAGCGCGCCGCTGTGTCGCCCCGCCGGCAGCCACCCGAGCGCGCAGCCCGCCCGCGAGCCTCGCCCTGCCCCTGCCCCCACACCGCCCTCACCCGGCAACGCACACTGGCCCGACGCGGGATCGGATGCCGCGCGTTGAAAAATACGCGCAGCGGGTGACATATATGTTACCTGCCGAAATGGGTCTCTTAACTTAAGGTTGGATTAATAAGACGTACGCAGTCACGTGCTTAGAGCCCGAGCTAGGTAGGAGACGCAATATTATTTGAAATGCAATTTTATTTCGTTTCGAAAATATGTACCGAAACATTAATTTCATTGCTTGTATTAACGATACCAAAAATAAAAATGTTGTTTTATATTTTAAATCACACACTGTATTAAAAAATATGTACATAAAGATATAGATTTAAATTGCTTTATATTATTTATTTTTATTCTCACAGTATTTTTAAAATATCAATTATTATAATTTTAAGCCCTAATTGAAAGCCAAGCGCATAAAATCATCATAAACAAGTAAATAAACCTTTTAATGTTTACGAAGATACAAAGCAAGATAATAAACGATTAATCTTTGAAATTAATGAAAGCATAGTTCGATTCTCAGTCACATTGTTGGACTTCATCTGAATATTTCAAGTCATCAATATGCACGTGGAAGTGACTTGGATTTCTTTCTTTTGGAAAGATGACTGAAAGAATCATTGAAGCAACTTCAACAGAAACCGTAGGGAAGTTTTTAAAATGTATTTCTTAATATGAAATTAATTTGTATAAATGCAAATTGGCATTATAAGTCGCTTGGCATTAATTCCCGCCGGAAAATCCAAAAATACGCCGAGTGCTTTCGCTGTCGTTTTGGCCCACAGTAGGGCTTGCCTTTTGCGCTCTCAGGGGTCCGCTTAGTTTTTGGTGCCTGCGGTCACATTGCACGTGGCTTTTTGCGGCACAGGAAAGTCATACTTGGAGATGTGAGTCAACTACAGACACGTCCACGAAATGAGGGTCGATGTATTACACCAAGTGCATTCCTTGTGGCATCAAGCAGACAGGGTTTACATTATTTTCGCTTTAAAATGGCGTCACTTTAATCTCGTAGTTTTGCTAGTCAAACCATATTATTGCCAAAGAAGAAAGACGAATATTCCTCGTTCAATCCGCTACGCTGTGATTGAGATCTTCCTTTTATTATGTCATTGGGGCACAAAAAGCATGAATGGAAATTTTATAATTGTTATTTCTACTTATTTAATTACATGGACATTAATTCAGATATGAAAGAGGTGAACCATTGTTTAATGAAATTCATCGCGTTTCATCGACATTTATTCCATTTTTAATTACAATTCGTATTTTGACGCATCTATATTATTCAATCTTAGACCACACGTAATTGGAGGTAAGAGTTTCTCTTGGTTTTCAGATAGAACAAATATCTCCTCAATAACATCCTCATTCTTACCACGAAGACAGCTCTCTACATTCATTCTTTATCTAGTCCATCGACAGATATAGATCTTGAAAGCTACGAGCAGCAAATGTAGGCCGTGATTAATAAAACACGCGAGAATCGTTCTGCTACAGTTATCGTTGAATATCGGCAAAATCAGAAGAGTGTTGCCAACTGCATGTCGCGGCCATTTTCTAACCCTCACCGGGCACTGCGCCACATACTTCTGAAGACGCTCCCTCGCGGAAAGAAGAATAAATATCTCTTCACGAAAGTAAATTCTCTACAGAAAACATTTCATTTCAACACAACTACAAAAGGAATTATAATGCAATTTTATAAAGATGCATTATACTATTTGAGCACACAAATATTTTACTGGTGCAAAAAACTTATTAAAATAACGCAGAATTTCTGCAACACACAACAGAATTTTCTACAATGCTGTGCTCTGACGATCGACAAGCCACCTTTTTCGCCTTGGGTCAGGTGAAAGTAGATCTCTCGACGACGGGGCGTAACATCCAGGAAATTCCCAAGGCACAACAGTTCTCGCCATCGGGAGTCGAAATGGCGACCTTCTTTTCCCATTAATAGGTCCACGCCACCCGTAATGGGCGCGAACCAGAGACAATGCGCAATGAAAACCTGAATGGCTTTTAATATCTGGAGACGCCTGAGTGAAACAATGGAGAAAATAAGGAATTTTTACAGTAATGCAGTGCTTCGTTATACAAAATGTAGAATGAGTTTTAATAATAGTCGTTTCCACTGAAGTGACTGGCAAATTGAATTTGATCAATTTATTCTACTTTGTAAAACTCTAGCGTGATTTTGTATGATGATGGAGTGGGTTCCTGGGTTTAGGTAAAAAATTGAAGACATTATATCCTTGCTCCCAACGCTTTGGCTCTTCAGTGAGCATCACCGGGGTTTCTCATGTTTATCTAAAAAAATCCATTATTCTCCCCGGTAAAAGTGATCTTGTTTCGTACAATCTAAATTCTTCAGATGAGCAGGGAGGCTGAAATGAGGAATACAAACTAACAAATTCCTTTCACAGTTAAGAACGGACTGCGAATTTGATAGTTGAAACGTAGCACCAATGATATCTTCAAAACTTGTTGACCTCCAACGACCAGATTTGGTCGGAACAAGTCTTTAGTAGCAAGTACACATTGCGAGGAAGCCGATCCTATAAATGAACGTAAGATCTACGAAAGCAATCAATGAAAGCGATGCTTAAGTCCGCTCATTAAGCGAAGCATTCCCATACTGAGAGATTTGACTATGTATTTCCCGTTTATTCACAGCACGTGTAGGTATGTCCAAGATACCTCAGTCCCTTGAAAGTCTTCCCTAACGACAAAGCAGTGATGTATTCCTAAGAAATGCGTTGGATAAAAAGACGTAAACGGAGCGATCTAACAATGCACGAAGACTGATGGAAACGAGGCCCCCAGCTGGTATGGAATGACACTTGACTTCGTCTGATCTGTATCATAGACAATTGAGACACTCCAAAAATGATAATATTTTAAGTAAAAGGAGTAAAACATCTTTAAGACTAGAGTTAAATATTTATTACTTGGATAACAATATTAAGTCCTTGCTTATTGAAAAAAAATTGAAATTCAAAGTCTATGAAATTCGAATAAATTCGTCCTTCGATTAAGTTCCAAAAAATTCAATGGCAACTGAATGGCAAATTTTATCAAATTTCATATGCATTTTAATTAAATTTAGTTCCAATAAGCAAATACTTACAATTAAATTCCAAGTAATAAATACTGAATGCGTGGTCCACAGCAAGTTTATTAGGGGACTGCTCCGTAATTTCCCTAGTATTGACCGGAGAAAGCCCGGAAAATCGATCACAGCAGCCGGCCGCTAGAATTCTCCTCCAGTCGGCGGGTGAATTCAACGTACCTGCCGTCAAAAAAAACCACCACCGTCGGGTCTAGAACCCTTGGACCTCCCGGCCAGAGTCTCCATAGCGGCAAAATTAATCGGAAATAGAGAGGCATCCCTTTGGGAATACGGTTTTCGACTTCCCACAGTCCCCGGCCGGCAGAGTTACTCGTACTAAACAAGGCGGGCGGCGCAGTGTAGCATTGATCTCCGCGTGGGGGCGACGGAGGCGGTGCGGCCGCCCCGTGTCCTCTTGTTTGTGCACGAGTCCCCGCGATCGATCCCCTGGAAAGGGAAATTGCGTGCGCGGCCTGCGAGCGCCGCCTCCGCCGCCGCCGCCGCCGCCGACGCCGCCGACGACGCACTGCTCGACACCGGCCCCGGCACAGTTCAGCCCGCACCAGGAACCTCAGGTGAGCGGGTGTGCTGAATGAATGATATCTAAATCATTTGAATGAAGCATGTATGTAGCGTGAATAAAAGAAAGGAAAAAATAGAACTGATAAAAAGAATTAAAAAATCGACAATCGCTAGGATTAAAGAGGAAAATATTTTACGGCAAATGAGGCCAAAGAGCTGTTCGTTGTAATTTATGTACGATTAGATTTAAGCCAGAACTAAGTTGTGGATTTAAAATTAAGGACTTGGATCACGGATGATGTAAGTGCAATAAAATGTGGTATTGAGAAAAAAAGAGTTCAAAGTTGAGATGTAGAAAACGTCCTGGAGGGTATTTTTTCCACCACCAGAACGCAGTAACTGTTAGAGCAAAGTGAATCCCATCACATTTTTTCTCAATTTCAATTCTTAGCTATTCAAATTTTTATATGAAGTTACTTAATTTTTCATCACAGTCCTTTAAGTGTTTAATTTGTTCCCCACGTCTATGTAAGCGATAGATTTTGATGGGTGGCAAAACACGCTTCGATAGGAAGTTTAAAGTACAAAAACATTGCTGAATGTACTTTATAAACATGCATAGCGGGTAGAAACGGACGTATGGGTTGATGTTCTGATTTCAGAATTTACATCACAAATTCCTCGGACGCTTTCTAGAAGTTGATCGTCTGTCTCAACTGAATGTTCCCACGTCGTAAGCACATTGCGCGGCTCGGGGAAGGAACTACCTGAAACCCTTCATAAAAGTCGGCGTCGGGTCGGCAACCTGGGACGGCCAATAAAGGCATACCGACAGGTTCCCGAAATAAACGTGACGGCGCCACTGTGAAAGAGTAGGCGCCGTTGGGCCGCCGTCAGGGGCGGTGGCGGGGGCGGGG
>BOPP01000016.1:3454109-3474315 GCA_017312745.1 Gryllus bimaculatus | reverse complement strand
AGAGACAAGAACGTGGAAGGAAATGTGGCTTTAAGAACGAGTAGTGAGTAGCGAGTGGTGACAGAGGGCCTCGTGGGCGCGGGGGGGGGGGGGTGCAAGGCGGCGGCGGCGGCGGAAGCGCGGTGGCGGCGACGGCGGCGGCGCCGGCCGGCGCACAAGCCGCCCGCTGTGCACGGCGCATCGCTGGTCCAGATCTGAAGCGAAGGCGCTTATCGCCGCGGAGCATCGCCTGGTCGCCGGCCAAATCACCGCGCAGCCGCAGCCGCCGCCGCCGCCGCCGCTGCCGCGCGCTCATGTTGACTCGCGATCGCTTATCTCGTACTATCGTCGCAAAGGAACGCACGCGTGCGCGACGACGCCTTATATTTAAATATGTGAGAGCGGCTGCGCTGCGGGCCGGTATAGACGCACGGGGCGGAGCGGTGTGGGCGTGGCAGGCCGCTGCTCGCTGGGCCCGCGGCCTCGCTCGCTGCTCGCGCTCAACGCTCCCTCGAGACGGACAGCCCCTATTCTCCGATTTAAACAGTCTTCTGACGTACGACCGCGCCGCCGGTTATCCTCGATTCCACATGTGAGGCGATTATTCTTCATTGGCGGTATTTTAGTGTTTATTTAACTTGAAAATTCAAATTTTGAGTGATAAAAGGTGGGTGCGTGTGTAAAAGGCTATAAGTCAAGTTTTTGTTCAAAATGAATATGCCGGAACATTGCTGTGTTACGATACTATCATTAATTTTATTGTTTAGGGGAATAAGGGACTTTTCAATTTTGCCATTACGTTTTGTTGTACGTTTTAGTCCCCCCACACACGAAGAGCTTTGTCTCGAATCGCTCACTACTCGTTCTGTTGCCACCTTTTGTCGCCATTCCCTCTACGTCCTCCTTCCTCCAATTCTATACGTTGAGCAATTATTCTTCATTGATGGTATTTTACAAAGATATTAAGTGTTTATGATCTGTATTTATTTAATTTGTAAATTAAATTTTTGAGTTAAAATAACAATAAAAGCATGTGAAAGGCCAGCGACAGGCATTAGAGTAGGCTAAGAAAGCGAAAAGCGGCCGTTTCTTGACCTATACTTACGTTAACCACTGCTTTAAAAATCATTTATTTTTTTACTGATACGTTATTGCTGTGATACATAGTGCGATATGCATTGTATATTTTACTTGGATCGAGAGGAACGTGGTTACGAGGGAAATGTGAAAACAGTTGAACAATGTTACATGTTCTTACGGAGGGAGGTATGAGAGGGAATAATTAAAGAAAATTGTGGAAGATAAATATAAATATGAAAAGAGAAACCAAAGATCAAAGGCTTTCGGTTTTTCTCGTCCCTCAATAATTAGAACCCTTATAACGCCGTTGCTGCAAAAATATCTATTAATACGATATTCTTGTCCTTTTAACTTAGTTGTGTTATTTTGCTGCGCTCTTTTTCTTACAGCCGCCATGGAGATACTAGACCTTCATTCCAGCCTGCACTCAATCGTCCTAAACCGTTATGAACTTCGCCTTTGCCCGCCTCTTTTACTCCCCACTCCTCCGCACCATCTCTCACACCAAAACCACTTGCATCCTGCCAGTGCCATTTCCACCGTTCTCCTCCACATGTCCCGCTCGCTAGGCTCCCCGCCACTGGCCAGCCGCTGTCGCCTCCGCTTCGGCCTCCACCCGCCGTACGCTCTCTACCTCCAGCGCCACTCCGCAGCCACTCCTCCGCTCCGCTCCCGCTCTTACGACCCCCGCGCCCGATGCACGCATTCCTCTCCGCCCCGCTTTTGTTTCTCTTGCTGCCTCTGCTGCCCCGCGCCGATCCTCGGCCCGCGCCCGGCCGCCCCAGCCGCCGCCTTCGCTGCCCCCGTCACCGCTCGAGCGGCGCGGGAGCGTCGGTAATTAACGGCCGTGTTTCGGCACAAATTTCCGAGCGCTTGCCAGCCTGTGATGAAGGTCTTGCAACCGCAGCCACCGCCTCCTCTTTGCTAGTCGGACGACATTCGTAGACCAGACGACTCTACGCATTCAGAGTCCCCTTTGAAAGTGTCAACGCAATTAACAGTAAACGATACTTACGCGGTTTCACTGAGCTATAATGAACCTCGTGACGTACTAAACTACCGGGGTAAAACGCGGCGCACTGTAAGTAATACGCTTTCCTTCAGCGGTATGAAATAAAGAACCCTGAAATGGCGGAAGATTAGATGGTCGATTAGATGCAAAGAGCAGATGAAAAGCAAGTTAGGGAAAACAGCGGAAAGAAAGCCTGCTGATTACGCAGGCGCGGCTGAGAATTCTCCGCATTACAGTGCGCAACAATTCCATCAGAGAAAGTGTGCACTAAATGGGTCTAAACGCCAAACGAGAACTTAGGATCGCATTTCGTAACACACTTCTACCGACATTTTAGATGTCGAGCATCCTTGACGCATTCCTTTCCCGAGCGTTAAGCATCAATCTTATTCGAACGAGGCGCTTGATTCCTTCGACATCTATCACACATCAACAACCCTTCTTCCTTATTTGAAGAAAGAAAGAAAAAAAAGGTTTCTTCGTTTTCCGCAGAAGAGACGTGAATTTTTGCACGGCGCGCGTCTGCTCACGATGCACTTGGCCTCGTGTGGACATCTGCACACAACGGCAACGTTCCCGCGCGGGGCCGGCTCAAGGTTTGTTTTTCGATTATTCGTGTTAACGCGGCCGCTTTTTCCCGCGCCCCTTTTTATGCCGCCGTCTTCCCAGAGCTCTCCTCTGCGGCCGTGGGCGAAGCCGTGCGAGGCGAGGCGAGGCAGCGCGTGTGCGGTGACAAGAAACGATGCAAAAAAGCGAAGCGCCCTGCTGCTGCGCCGACGCTACCTCGCTGGAAGAAGGAGACGTAACTACTACGCGACGCATTGTACTGAGCCACTACGTTGGACACACCGAGCACGCGCTAAGAGGAGCAGATGCTCAGGTTCTGTGTACTTTAGAAGAGTTTAAGAGACGAGGAGAACTATTCACTGTATTGACTCGAATCGTTCTGTTAAATTCTTTAGTGTTCACTAAAACGGTTTAATTATCACGAGTGTAGTGTCTCACGTTAGAAAAATTTAAGAGAATAGGAGAACTATTCACTGTACTGAGCCACTACGTTGGACACACCGAGCACACGCTAAGAGGAGCAGATGCTCAGGTTCTGTGTACTTTAGAAGTTAGATGAGTTTAAGAGAAGAGGAGAACTACTGTACTGACTCGAATCGTTCTGTTAAATTCTTTTGTGTTCACTAAAACGGTTTAGTTATCACGAATGTAGTGTCTCACGTTAGAAAAGTTTAAGAGATGAGGAGAACTATTCACTGTACTGAGCCACTACGTTGGACACACCGAGCACGCGCTAAAAGGAGCAGGTGCTCAGTTTCTGTGTACGTTAAAGAAGGTGGCTCGGATCGTTCTGCTAAGCTTTTCAATGTACTAAAATGGTTCAATCATCACGAATGTAGCTTTTCAAGTTAGAAGAGTTTAAGAGAAGAGTAGAACTATTCATGCGGCTCCGACACTTATTTATTAGAGAAACTGTTATTTTAAATGTAGAAGAATAAGAGCTAAAATAATAACTACAAGTCTCTAGACAAATAAATAACACTCTATGGCATTACAAGTCTTTAAAGAGATGCATAGGTATTAATATGTACGTTTATAGAACGATACAAACCTACCTATTAACGTTATTTAGTATGTGCGTGGTTTGATTTTATAAAATACTTTCCTTAAGAAGTACCTTTAAAGTACACACACGCTTACGGATGTCTACATTAATTTTTGGCACCATCATTATAATTAGAATTTTAAACAGCCAATGTTGAAATGGTGACCTTGAGACATATTGAGTATGACTTAATAAACAGCATACAGGTGCGTTTCTGAAGGAGTTTCTTAGACACAATCAACGAATCTCGAAACTAAAAATTTGCATAGGGTAACTTTAATTAAAAATTCAATTGTGTTAAATAACACACATTAATGCAAGTCTCTCAAAATTACACAATATTTCAAGAAGAGCAATGGATATGTAGAGTAGAAATTAAGAAAAGATCAATGAACGCAATCAAAGCAACAAATATTCGTGTCAGACCCATGTTATTGAAGGAGGTAACACATTCAGTAGGTCGAAGATGCTCAACATCTACCTCATTTGACCTTTTAATCGAGCTCCCTCATCAGTAATAAGCCCCGCAGTACGGCAGGCAATTTGAGGCGGGGGAAGGCATTTCGTCGTCCGCAGGGAGCGCATTAAAACGAGGTGACAGCGGTTAATTGAAAACGAGGCCGTCATGCAACGACAGGCGGCGTCGCGGCGCCTTGGCGCGGCGTCCCCGGACGCGCCTCTCGGGAACCGCGCCATTAGCTAATACGTCATCGAAAGCGTCGGCGGCGTCGACGGCGTCGGCGGCGTCAGCGACGGCCCAGCGGCGGGCCTGCGTCGCGACGCTATCGGCCACGCATCTCGGACGCCCGTTCTAATTGTGTTTGCGCTCTCTGGGGTCGCCGCGCTGCGCCGCGCCGGGCGGCGTCGCGACGCCCCGGGACGCCCCACGCGCGGCGCTTAGCCCCTCATTACACCCCGGAGGCGGCGGCGCCACCACTTAGACGACTTGCCACTTTTTACGAGTTATTTACCTGGAGGAAAAACGCGTCGCTGGCGCGCTCGCGAGCATGTTCTCGCGGGTTGGCGTGCTGTCGGCCAAGGGACGACCAGCTATCATTAATCTTCGCGCGCATTTTCAAATTATTTTGTGAATTGACGTGGATGGGGGGGGGATAATGAATTGAAATGGGTAGCAACGTACGATAGGTGTCACACTACAGTACTCGCACGGCGCCGCAATGAAAACTATCAATATTGGATCTCCCTGTATCTGTTTTTTAAATGAATAACCCATTTCTTTCAAAGTCAACGAACTAGTGATAACTACAATACAAAATTCTCCAATGATATCAAAATTTCATCTTGTGAACGATTTATCCGTTACCTTCATCAAATACATAGGAATGAGAAGGAAAAACTGAATGGAAGTGAAATACACGTAAGTGTAACATTCAAACGGATTTTTTCACATTTTATATGCATTTTGCATACGCAATTCATGTGATCTTTCCCCTCTGGATTGTGAGATCCGTCGCCGACATGCCATCGGCTAACGAGGTTTCCCTCAACCAGGTACCTCATACAAGAGAGGCACCCCTCCAGCTCTAAGCTCCCGACTGATGTCCGAGCATGTGTGGTAAGCACGGGGTGCGCATAGGAAAAGAAAGAGAGGAAAGAAATATCGCGCGTGGTCCGTGGCCAGTTTGTTAGAGTACTGCACCGGCATTTGCGTGGTGTTGACCGGAGAAACCACGGAAAACTACCAATCAGAGCAGCCGGCGGCTAGAATTCTCCTCCAGACAGTTCCTGAATTCGCTCTAGCTATTAAGGAGTAGAAGAATATTTGTACCTTTTGTATCAGGGTTTATTAAAAATTATTAATTTATTTTATGTTCCAGTGTCGAAAATCATATCACCGTCGGGAATGGAACTCTAGGACCTCCCAGTCCGAGGCACTGCACAGGCATCAGCCGAACATCGCAGCGAAACAACAAAGAGCTGGCTGCCACGTGACGGGCGCTGGGGCGGTCGGCGCGCCCCCCAGGCTGCGCCGCCAAGCGCCGCATGCGGCCGGGGCGCCGGCGGGCCGCCTCTTCGCCACGCCCAATTGCCGGCTCTCAAGCCAACGCGCCCTTCCTCCCCTCACCCCGCGCCGCGGTTTTTTAATCGCTCCTCGCGCCGACCGCGCCCCCGCCTCCACCGCCGCCGCGAGGCCGGGAATTAACTGAATATTGTCAGCGGAAGTGGCTCCGCGGCGCGGCGGGATGACGCGGCTAATTGACAAATGACGACCTCTGACGTGTCTCGGGCGACGCGCTAAGTGAATACCATTAATCTCCCCGGGGCCGCGGGCGCGGAGGACGAGGCGGCGACGGTGACGGTGGGGAGGACTCGGGTGCCGACACTGGGTTTGCCGATGGCACCGCTGCCGATACTGGGTTACGAAGCTGTGATGTCGTTGGCGACATCTCACAGTAAAGATTAATAGTATTTCTATACTGGTTGCAGTAACGTCAGAGGAGGTAGCTTGATCAAGTGGCGATGGGAGTTGTGAAAGTAATATCAGTTTTTCGAATACGGTGACAGTGATTTCTCGTTGAATAAAGATGTATTCAGTGCAATGAAAAAGTAGGTACGTGGTGACTGCCATGGTACCAGGGTACTGCCATGGTTTGGTTGAGCTAGAGATGGGTGAGGTGTGACAAGTTCGAGATGGAGATGGTTCGAGATCGAGAGATGGGGGGTGACGAGTTCGAGATCGAGATGGTTCGTGGTGGTGGTGGCTAGGTAACGAAGAAAATTCGTGATCAGTGGTGATGATCGATGGCGGGGAACGAAGTGTGATAAAAAGTGGCGACGAAAGTACAGGAGAAGTTACCGCAATGTCACTGTCAGCGAGTGTTCTGAGGCAGCGATGGACTTAGCTAACGGTAGTGGCGGCGGCGGCGGCGGCTGCTTTCAATGGTGAGTGCAGCGGCGCGAACCGCCTCAGGCAACTCGCGGAAATTTGTTCATGTTCGATAGCTGTCACGTGGGAAGCGCTGTCCCGCCCCCAGCCCCGGGAAGTGGGAAATGGAATCGGACGCTCCTTCCAGCCGGAGAAGTACAGTTTTACTTTTTGTTCGCAAGCTTCACTCTTCGGAGCTCGGCATAAAATATGGCGAAGGAAATCCTGAGAAGGAAAGCTGAAGATTGACATCATTTGCCAGATATATACGCACATCAGCTTATTAAGATTATGGCGCTGGGTTTGTGGGAAAACCGATCAAAATTTCTCACAAGATGCGAGGATAATAAATCTTTGAAACTAAACATACGTCATTCCTAAATGTGAAAACATATTGTGAGTGAAATTATGTTTGAAATGACTTACTCCTCATATTATAAAATATCATAGTTTTCTTGGAACTTTGAAATGTCAACAAAGAGCTCCAATTTCAAGTCCATCACAACCATTATTTCAAAATTCATATCGTTCATTTATTAAGAAGTAAAAGGTAAACTCGGTCGTGTTATAACATTGTCAAACACGATCCATCAGCTCTAAAAAAATACACAATGGTATACAAGTTCATCGGCACGATACCGCTTTAATTCCGAACACGCAGGTGCATCCAAACTAGAACGAAATTTACAAGAGAGGCACCGCCCAAAACACACCAACTTCCGGCGCCGCTCCAAATTGGCGCGTCGACAGCGCTCCGAATTAACTAATCATTCCCAAAATCAAATTGATCTGGCGGGCGTCCCTATCAGATTTGTCTCGCGCTTTATCCCGCGCGCCCGCACGTGGCGCGGCGGCGCGGCGTTTTTGTGAGGCTCGGGCAAAGGAGCCGCCGCAGATGAGGCGCGAAGCGGGGCGGGCGGTGGAGGCGGCGGACACCTGCGGTCGCGAGATGAAGACGTCGCGTGCGGAAATACTCCGGGCGGCAGCGGGCCGTGTTCCTATGCTCGTGATTGCCGGGGCGGTCTGAGGCGGGGGTGGAGGATAAAAGAGCGGAGAAACACTGGAAATCCTGAGTTCGCACTCTATAATAAACATCTCCATTACTAGTTTAATCCACTTTAGTAAAAATCTTACAACTTATTTCCATCACGAATTATGTAAAATATATTCACACTCATAAATTAAATAACGTTTCTGTTTATTGATGCATAAGCTGCGAGTTATAAAAAAAAGATATCTTTGTTAAAAAATATGAAGAATATTTTTCTTCTCTCATTGTCTTTTAGAAAAAAAAACCAAACATTTTAATTAAAAATACGATTTCTGCTGGTATTACTTTTCCATTTGTATGTGGACGAATAAGACGACTTATATGCTTTATACGTAAATTAATTCAAACAATAATATTTGTTGAAATTCATTTAAACTATTTTTTATATTCTAAATTAGAACGTTTCGTCCAAAAAAATCAGAATCAGAGCCAAACATACTTAATACATTGCCCTAAATTATTAATTTTCTTATTTCTTCACAAATATTTCACATTAGACAGTACACATCCGTTGAACGACTGAACCTCTACGCACTGCATTAAAGAAGCATTAACACGCGCACATTTGCATAGCCTTTAATTCATTTCCTCCCCACGCGCACCGCCGCTTCCGCCTGCAGATGCAAGAAGGCAATTTCGCCGCGCCCTGCGCGCCGGGCGTCCGCGTGCGCGGTCGCCAAGCTGCCGGGTGGGCACGGCCACCGCCGCCCCACACGCGCCGCCCCGCGCCGCGCCGCGCGCTCTAAATTAACTGATAAACGAACGCGGTAACGGAGCGCATCGCCCACCATGCCCCGCCCCTCCAGGCCCGCCCTTTTTCCGCCCGCCTCTCCGTCTTCCTCCGCTTCCGCTCCGCGCCTGCCCGCTCCGGCAGCCGATGGCGTCTCGCTTACTGCGGCGACGACCACGACGACTGCTTGCCTTCCCTTTCCTTCCCTTCGGTCTCGTCTCGTCCCAGCGCCGCGTTGTCATTCCACTATAAACTTTAACGCCCGGGAATCAAAAAACAATGCCGGCCTTTTCATTCATTAATTCGTAGAAGTAGACGCGGCCTCCGGCGCTAAACAGGCGCGGCGCCTCCCTGGAGCCGCGAGCTTGGCTCTTTTTCATGGGCGGGGCGCGGGGGTGCTTTAACTATTAAATAGCTTAAAAATATTGTGGAGTCGTTTAGGCGGCGGGGAGCGGAGGGTAGAGTGGGAGGGCGGGGTGGGGGAGCGGGCGCGCGCACGCCAAGGCGTCGGTTTAAAGCGAACCGCCCCCGCGCTGATATGAACCGAATTTGGCGCCGAGCAGCCGCAGCAATGCTCCCCTTTGATGATAGGCATTTTGATGGATGGGCAGACGCGCGGGCGCCGAGCGGCAGGCGGGGTGGGCGCGGGGCGGGGGCGCGCGGGCCGGGGCGCTGCCTGGGCGCCGCCAATAATTAAAGCGAGTGGGGTTGGGCGGGGGTGGGTGGGCCCCGCGCCCGCGCCGTCTTGCCGGTGTCACTGGGGATGCGCGGCCCGCGGCCCGTGCGCCGCTCGCGTGCGTGTTGGGCCAGGGGTGGTCGTCATCGGCGAGCGGCCAGGTTTCCCGCCCACCCCCGCCCCCTCCGCCCAACAGCTTCTCGCGAAAATTCTCAGGGCAGCGCCGCGGGCCAGCCGTGCGCGCAAACTTAGCGACGAGCGCGGCGCTCAGAAGGCCGTTCCTCAGGGGTCAATCGCGTTCACTCACCATATTCAACGTTGATATTCAATATCTGGGAGCGTGGCTCTCTAATGAGAAGTACGTAACAGAAAATTAGGAGGACTAATGGTAGGTAAAATGATAAAACACCAGATATGTTCTACATGCGCAAGTGGTTTTTCACTGTGTCAATTTAATTTATTCTTTAGACTTCTATTTTTGAATTTCCAGAAATCAGTTTATGCACACTGTATGCTATTTATGAAACTATACTTTATGAATGACCGAATTCATTTCTCCAAAAGATGTTTGTAGGAATAGAGTAATTGGGAAAAAACCAAAGCCCTAAAACGATTCTATATGCACTTCTATCAATGAATCATCTTTTGAATTCACGCGAACCACCGATGAAAGGAAACCGAAACGAACTTTCAAACAGTTCTCGCCCACAAATCCTCTGTAAATGCATCCCTCAACATAAAGCGCACAGTTTTCCTTTTGCCCTAAGAGACTAATCGCTATCGTTCTACAATTACCTGTTTCCCCTACAAACCAGCTGTGTCGTGGACAACGACCCTTGGCTTTGTTATCGTGAACGGAGCGTAGCAGTTACTGATTAACTTTATTTCAGATTCAGACTATGTCTATTGCGAAAAAAGACTGTATTCTAAAATACGTTTCTTTTTGTACGAGGGAAGGCAATGCGCTTCTTCTCCAGATTCTTCCTGTATCTTTCAGATGAGAACGGACACTTAGAAAGAGCGGAAAAGCCATGAGGATTCCCTCTGACTAAATCGACGCGGTGAATGATGGGATTTAGAAATTAACATTCTATTACATTTGCATGAACTGTATTTTTGGTGTGTTCAATAGCCGTAGACTACGGAAAATATGTTGTCATGCTGGTTTTAAAAACTTTGTGGTGGAAATAGATTTTGGCGAGGAATTCAAGGATAAAAAATCACTTTTAAAAATGTAAAAATATTCGTTGAGAAAGTGCAGTATTCAGAATCTGTGAAAACTCAGGAAATAACGATTAACTGATAGAAATCTCAGAAAAGCTAATATTATTATTGGGACACATCGCATAGAATGGTGGAAATGACACCATTGTACCAATCCTCTTACGTACAGTTGAAAACGTTATAAATGCCTAACTCTGTCACAACTTTGTCTCCGCGTTATATCTGATACGTACATAACATTCATACAACTTCTTTGCTCTTCATTTTTCTTAATGCTTCAATGTGTAGCCAATTGTATCTTTTGTATTGGATGGAAAGATGGCCAACAGAACGTGGAATACTTTTTATAGTTAAGCTCAAGAAAGACTACCGAAAAACTTATTATAGTAAAAAAATATCCTTATTGTTATTGAAAGTTGATGATTCTCTTCGATACACGAAATTGCCGTAACATATTCGTGTATCAAGAGAATAAAAATATCATTTTCAGTGTAATATGGTTGTTCTGGTGATGGTGTCGGAGCGAAGGGAACAGTAAATATGCAGTTACACCAGCAAGGCTTGGCCTGCGGCTAGAACGTTAACTTGTTTATTGAGTACCTTAGAAAATTGGGAAAGTGTCTGCCAGCCCAGAGAGCAAAGGAAGCGAGACCCAGTACATGCAACGAGAAACATTGAGTGCGGAGAGGACACGAAGACCGCGCCGATTGACAGCAATTCTAGAGCGGCCGAGGACACACGAGAAACGATCTGAGGATGCGAAAGGACGAGGATTAGAAGGAAGCGCATGTCGAAGGCCGCCGAGGGCGGTATTGCGTCGAGACGTGGCAGGTGTGGTATGTGCGGCGGTAGTGAGCGGCGGGAAAGGGCTGTGGGTGCAAGGGGGGATGTGGACAAGCGAGACGGCCGAGGCGGCGAGGCGCGAAGGCGGCGTGCGCGAGCGGCGGCGAGCGGCGGCGACGGCGGCGAGGCGGCGAGGCGGCGAGGCCGCGAGGGCGGCGAGGGCGGCGGAGGGCGGCGAGGGCGGCGAGGCGGCGAGGGGCGGGCGACCAGACGTTGGGCGGCGCGGCGTCGGGCGCCAAATGGAGGCATTAGAGACAAGTGTTTGCTGACGCGGGACGGACGTGCGGCGGCGGCGGCAGGACAAAGCGGCGGGCGAGAAGGGGCGGACGGGCGGGGGCGGGCGGGGCAGGCGAACAGCCGCGGCGTTGATCGCCGGCGGCGATAGTCTCCCGCAGTTAGCAGCGCGAGGAAACCATTAGCAAGCGCCGGCACAACTAGCCTTCCCCGCCGCCTCTCCTCTCACACTCTCTTCCTCCCTCCCCCTTCCTTCGCTCTCTCTCGCCCACCCCTGCGTCCCTCGGCGCGGGTTTTGGCACAAAGCATCTCTCCCCGAAATAGATGCCCGGCGTGTTCAACACCCGGGGCAGACGTTCAATTGTAAGATGTCAACACTACAAATATACGGCTTATTTATATTTCTATCAGATTCCATATCTGCAGGCATATGAAAGTGACCTCACAAAGTTGATACATGAACGAGACAAGATGCGAGTTACCCTCAGCATATATGAGAGCAGCAGGCGCCAGTACGAGAGTTTAACGTCTCAGCATGTATGATAAATCATTCATATTCATATTGAAGATTCAGAATACAACAGTCAAAAATTTTACTCTTTCAAAGCAATCACCCAAAGGGCATTTAGCTTTTTTACAGAAGGACGGTTGTCAAAAATCTGTTAACTTTGGAATATTGTTGGTAGTTCAGATCTTTATGTGTAAGTACTTCTTCACAAGGGTATAACTTTATTTAACTCAAACATGAACGTAACTTCTTCTATGCACAAAATCTACTGTTCATACGGCAGTCCCGTAGTTTCTTGGGTTCAGTCAATCAACCACCCTAAAATGGGGAATAACTAAAAACGTTTTGTTAGATTTCAAAAACATGCTCGTAAAGTAACTTAGTCTTCATTATGACTCAGGAAACTAAGCATTTTCCGCACATGCCTGGAATGAATAGTTTGATTTGAACGGCGAAGAGTGATGATTGATGCATGATATGCACAATAATGGAACAATAGAAAACATTGCGAGGAAGGGAACCGGCGAGCCCGGAAAAAACCTGTCGCGAAACGCTTTCTCTCCCCATGTCCATTCGCATCGACAGGGGTTAGCACGCGAACAACCCAGACGACGGAAGTTGGGGGCCTCATCGTCACACCGCAGGTCGACCGCTGCGAAGTGGGAATGTTAGTCACACCAACCCTTACAGTGGACGGGCGCCCTTTATTGGGTATTCTGCAAACAACAAAGGAGCGCATCGTCGCGCGGAGGGGGGGGGGCGGAAGCGCAGGCGCGAGCCAGCCGGGTCCGTCAGACGGCGCAGTGTTCGGCTCGCTGAGCGAGGCACCCAGGCTGCGCCCCGCCCGACCCCGCCCCGCCCCTTCCTTTCCCGCTCCTCCGGCATTCGACCCCATTACTAATTACCGCGCGGACCATCTGATCGGAAACCTATAGCAGCAGCGTGGCCGCAGATCGCGCGATCCGGAACTTTCCGCGCGGGGAGACCTTGCACGTGCACGCTCTTTTGCACTGCGGTCCAGCGACCTCGCGCGGCTTCGAGCGGGAACGATATGACCGAAGTTCAGCGCCCCGAGGCGAGCAGCCTACGCCAGGCGCCGGTTTATTTAAAGGAAAACAAGATAGATTTTAATCCACCCGAGGGAAATTCCTCGTAAACTGCTGTCGAATCGATATACAAACTGCATCTCAATTTAAAATCTTATCTACGTTGTATTTTCGCCATTTTGGTTAAGGCACTTACTTGGCGTATAATGGTTAGCGAAGGTTGGAACTTCTCAAATATATTGATATTCTTTCCCTTTTTTTCCCATTTGTTACAAGACACATACTGGGCGTATAAGATTAGCGACGGTTGGAACTGCTCAGTATATGGCCTTTTCGATATTACTTTTCATTGCCATTTAATCTATACATAAAAATATTTTGGAAGAACGGAAGCTTTCGGTATTGTCCTCTTGAGGAAAGTGTCGCATTCGGTAAAACAATTTTTGAAGATTTTATTGTGTCAAAATGACCAAAACAAGTTTAAAACAAAAACTTAATTACAATAAATCATTTTCTTAGATTTATGAAACAAAATGTATATGAATTGCGAGAAAAATAACTTAAGCGACCCAGACTTCTATTACGAGAAACATTTTTTTTCATACTAGCATAACCTATTGGACTAGTTTCCTGCCTTCTGCCGCTGTATGTTATTTGCTCAGATCTTCTTGAAAGTGTGTCAAAATGCCCTGAAAAGAATTATTCCGGACTGGCTCGTTGCTGTAGTCACGCGGCGTTGCGACAGTATTTTCCGTAACGATCTCCAGTGACATCTGAAAGATAGCAAGATTGCCCTCATTATCTGCCTTTAACGAATCGCGGTTCCACTCCACACTTTCAATACGTGCAGCGAGCCAATAGACTTACGGAACCGACAGAACACAAAACGGCACGGCCAGGAATGCGGGCAAGAACGCGCGTGTGCTCCGTTGTCGAAGAGCGCGTCCTCGCTCGCCGGAGGCAAGGGAAGCGCTCAAACGCTTGACAATGTTGGGCAGGGCGAAGGGGGCGGGCGAAGGGGGCGGGGCCGTGCGGCGCCCCGCTTACGCGTGCGAAGGGCGGGGACCGGGTTTCCGCGGGTCCGTGCGGAAGCACTTGACGCGACCTCGGTGTGCAGCGATTGCAACGGACACGTGGGCGGGCGGGGGGGGGGACGCACTTGGCCACGAGGCTGGGCTCGGCGGGGGGAAGGGTCTTGTCTGCGTTTGGTTGCTTCGATTGGTATCCCGACGGATCGAGGATTTGGAGGGTAAGTCACGGGAACCGCCGTTTGCATTTTAGTATCATATATAACCACCTCAGCTATTAACACAGAAGCACGGTTATGCTTGCCAACTTCTCAACAGATTGGATGGTTCAGCTATCATTGATGGAAAAAAGTGGAAATCAGCTAAATGCATTTGGCTGAATGAGTCGATACCTGCATCTTTAATGATAAAAAGTTGGAGTAATTTATTCATATTCTACGGAATTTCAAGCTTTGATTCTTTAACTGTTTAAAAATTGCTGCTTCAATCAACTGGAAACTATTGTTTTCAAAATTTATCAAAACTCCCAATAAGTTCATTTTGATAAATCTCGTCTGCCCCAAATTTAAAAAAATTGACCAGAAGTATTTCATAACTTTGTGACCAATTTCTTTGAATACCTGAAGTTCTGTAAGGTAATGTTACAAAGCCAACGTTTCTTTTTTCCATTCTGTAATTAAATTGCCATATAAAAACCAGTTTAAATTTACACATAACTTATTTATCTCACCAAATCATGTTACGAATATTTTTCCATCATTGATCATGCACAAACCCCCTGATTGTGCAAAAAACACGAGTTCCGCTCGTTAAAATTCCTACGTTGTGACACGTTTCTGCGTCCCTACTTTGAACGACTAGGTATTTCAGCTCAATTGCCAAGCGGGAGGGGCCGGCCTCCCCCATGCGTGGCGCCGGGGGCGGTCCGGGAGCAGCGATAGCATCGGGCCACTCACGGGGGGCGCGCTCCTTTGTGCCCACGGCGGCGGGAGCACGCCCGCCGCCCGCCGCCTACCTGCCGCCGCCCTCGCCAAGATGCGGCGCGACGCAGCACAGCGTGCGCAACAGTTGCGTCGGGTCCGCGCCAGTAGGCGGCGCCTTTGCGACACCGAGCCCCCTCCGCCCCCCCTCCGCCCCCTGCCACACGGGACGATACCAAGCCCCCGCGCCGCACCACTGGCCGAAATGCGCCTCGAATATACTTAAAGAATTTTTTTTAAATACATTTCGAAAACGCTTTTGACTGTTTTCAAGGGGTTTTGGAACTGGATTAGCCTCATATTTGTAAGCTTGAAATTTTTTAATATTGCTAAAAAAATTAAAAACTTTGTTTGCACGCTAAAAAAACCTTATGGATCTCATTTGACAGTGCGATTTCTAGATCCGCTGAGTAAACTAAAGAAAATAAGCCGAACACATAACTCTCCCTCAGAGAATACTATGAAGACAAGCATAATTTACGAGATTCACTCAATTACAGGATAATAAAAAGTTCATCATACTAATGAACGTCATATTGCAGCTCGAGAAACGAGAGAAATAATATCTCGATAACGAAAATTTTAGTGAACATTTACGTTGCTCGCTGTTTGCGTACATGCGTTGTTTGACCCTGTGCAAAAATATTTCGTCAATACCCATGTCTTTACTGAAAAAATCAGAGATAAAACGTCTATTCGCGGTTGTGTCATTTCAGCCCCTGTGCGAGAGGGCCCCAAAGCGGCGGGAGGGGGCGCTGCGGCGGGGTTCGGTTAACACGACGCGCGGGCCCCGGCAGCGGCACAATCACTTTACAAAACAACACTTGGCGGAGCGGCGGCGGCGAGCGCGACCGGTCTTTAAACTTTCATAGGCAAAGTTCACAATTTCTCCCGCGCCGGGCGGGCAGCGGGCCGCGACCGAAGCCGGGGCAGATGCGCGACCCTGCCGCCTCGCTCCGCGTCCCGTCCCGTCCCCGCCTCGGCGCTCCACGCCTCACCCCAGGGCGCACAATGCTGCGCCGGGCCGGACCCCCTTCTCTCTCTCTCCACCCCTCCCCGCCCCGCCCCGCCCGTCTCTTTTCTCCGCCGCCGCTCCTGCATACCTCGGACAAAAGCCTATCAAGCCATTAAACTTTGTCAACTCTCCATTACCTCCGGGCCCTTATTCGGGGCGGTCACCCAGCCGTGGCGCAGTTTAGGGGGTGCGCGCGCGCGCCCGGCGTGGGGCGGAGCGGAGCGGAGAGGAGCGGAGAGGAGAGGAGAGGCGGAGAGCGGAGCTGCCGGGCGAAGTCTGCCGGCAAGAGTGGGAACTATCCCGAGCGCCGGGGTTGAGGCGAGGGTGTGTTTTAGCGACGGCCGTATCAAGTATGGCTGCTTTGCATTATCAAGATGCTGCAAAGTTGCGAGAATCTCAGCTTTTGAGTATTGTAGTTAATACAGATTCTAGATGCATTTTACTCATTTTTACTCTATTTAAGCAAATATTGTAAGAATATTTTATCGAAGTTATGGGGCCTATAACAAATAATATTAATGAAGAAAGTAACTGGCGAAATTTACGAAAAGAATTTCGATTCAACCAAAGACATCCATTTACCTTATTCTGTTACTAGTAGAAGTCGGCTGTAACCGGCCAATAACCAAGACCAATGTTAATCATTCGCATAAAAGACCAGTCGAAGGTCGTAAGATTAATCAAACAAGCCACGAAGCTGAGAAATCGTGTATGCGAGAAAGGCATTTTCATGCATAATGTGCCACTGGAAATGGGGCGTGAAAACGGTTCACTTTCATCTCGGAGTAGTAAGCGGTGCTCCATTATTTATTTACAGTAAAGATTATCAGAATTTCACAGTCCTAATTTGTTACAGACTTTGGTAAAACATGGTTGTTAGAGACATTCATACCATTGCAACGGTTCATTCTTTTACTAATGACTACTAAGTTCTTCCTGTAAGGTAAGGATAACGCTTCCTCCCTACTAATTGTAGACGGTGCTACACGATTGATATCACGTATAGTCACGTATGATATCTTTCGGAAAAATAAACGCCGATATATCTTTCCGCATAACATCATATCACGAAGATCTTGTATTAAACACATGTAATTATTTCTTCAAACCCCCATATTAACACGACACCATTACCTCGTTAAGTACAGCTATAACCTGGTATCAGAGACTATTTTACGAGAATCGATAAAACATATCGATACGGCTGTCGATACGATCCGGTGGTGAAGATGAAAAGGAAGGAGACTCGAAACCTCAAAGTATCTGTGAACGCTGGGTTTGCGGCGAGAAGGGGCGAGATATTGTAAAGTACCTCAGAAACATAAAGGGAATAGCAATTAATGATTCATGTATCGTGATATTGGTGTTCCAGTACCTTTGCAGACATCCAAAGTCCAAATAAGGATTCCGGTTTAACTAGTTCGGTCTGAAGTGCGAAGAACCCCTATACACTTTGTTTTAAATTACGACTCTTCGTGACACTTTCTAAATGTAGTCGTGCAATATAAGGAACCACTGGCGAATTCAATTTGCATTTTTACACGTCGTTTTATATTGAATGAGAACAGAGAGCAGGCCGACATACTAAATCTCTACAATTTTCGTCTTAAGTGAATACGCAATTATGCCTCGGTTATTAATTGGTTGAATATTTAAATAAACAGTGAATGAAAATATATTCAAACCGAGTCACAGGCTTTTTAATACGTCAGTAGTGAGTAACGTATTACAACACACAACTGTACTCACAAAAAATATTTTTTTTTTAGATGAAAAGGTAAGTAGAGCACAACAGAAAGTAAACTTCTCTACAGAAAATATTTTCCTCAAACTACTGAGAAGTTAATGTTATAATTTCAAAATTTATGATGTTTCAATTGAATAGCGATTTATGTTTCAATTGAATAGCGTGCGTGTTGGAACAAAAAAGGAGAAATATGAATACTTGCAAAAAAAATCGACTGATGAGTAAATTTATATGATATTACTACAATTCTCGATTTAAATTATGTGGGGAAAAAAGGAGAAAAATTCCCGAGTGAAATTCTATTTAAGATAGTATTTCAAGTCTTTTTTGCCTGGGTGATATGGTGTTCTGAAGGTAGACCGAGAAATGATGGCGGGAACACAATATTGGAAGTAACGAACCGAAAAAGGCGACGACGCCGGAATTAGTTCGACTATCTACGAACCCTTCCAGCCGAAAGAAAGATCCGGTTGAACGAAGAGCATTATGAAAGTAGCATATGTTGCATAAATAAAATGAACATCATTAAATAAAAGAATACTTTAAAAAACATTCTGTAACGTCAGTTAATAAACGCTGAGAAAAATTTAATTAACAAATCTTGACAAATGTAACTCCAAAGGGTAAAAATATCGAAGATATTTGTTCAATCACGAAACAAGGAAACGATCTGTGCTAGGCTGATTAATCACGACAAATTTCTGAAGTTAGCTAAACCCTCTCCAGCGGTTAAAAGTTCCGAATTAAGTAATCTTTACAGTTCTACCACTCCTACGGTGAAAATAAAAATGGCTGTGCAGCCATTCAAAATTAGTTATGATGGAGGAATCCACATTGCCTACGGAACAGTAAAAATAATTCTTTTTAAAATGAAAAATAAAAAAATAAGAAAAGAATAGGTTATGAAAATCAAAAATTATGTTCATCCGGGCTTTTGGGTAATAAGATACAAACGTGAAGACCAAGATTACAGGCTGGAAGTATAATCTAAATGGAGCAAGATGGCCTATTCTAACTTGTCAATTCCGCTGCCATCTCTAATTGTTCACCCTCCAACACCCATCCAGGGCAGCGGTAGTAACATCACAGGAGAGGCAGCAAGGCCGGGTACTCACGTTGTGCAGCTTGTAGTAGAGGCCGCAGGCGTTGCACACGGGCTCGCCGTTCTGGTTGCGGCGCCAGAGGGTGGTAGTGGTGGTCTTGCAGTTGGCGCAGCTGGTGCCCGCCCGCCGCGCCGCCGACTGCAACGACAGTGGGCGCACGGCCAGGTATTACACCAGTAGCGGCTAGGGCGGGCGGCCGTGCCACAGCGCGCGCCGACCCCGCCCCCCCCTCAATTCTCCGCACGCATTGCAATGCACTGCGGCGGGGGTGGCGGGGCGGTCGTGCGCTATGGTACTCGCTACCCATACACTAACATTAATCACTCATTCATGTCTCACTCAGCATACCTCACTGCTCACAGGTCACGCTTCACAAGATTTTTCGTACTTTGAATTTCTTTGATCGTTGTACCTATCCTTCAAGTTCCAACGTTTTATTTTGTATTCGATCATTTTCCATCTTATTCAAAGTCATGCCAATGTATGTGCACTCTATCAGAGATATAGCGTTCAAAATGTTCTCAGGTAATGCAATCTTATCTACATTACATTACCTACAGACGTACGGTAGTTCAGACAGTACTCTTAACAGTAAGTAATTCAACTGATGCCATCCTACATGATGTGAAATGCCAATCATTTACCCTTAAATTAGAATTATCGCCCTCGGCTGACATAAATTAAAAAATAGAGTTACTTGCTCAGTCAACGGTGGGCCTTGTAAACTAGTAGAGAATTTATTACTAGGTATTGCTTCTATGGAGTCTGTGGAATTCACTATACCATCAGAATTGGAGCAAACACAAACGTTCGAAGACATATTTTTTCTGGTTTTCAGTTAATAGCGGGAAACTGTTCTTAGGACATAAATACAACTCTCCGTTCCTAAACGTTGGTTGTCCGTTACCTCTGTGATGTCTGTAGAGTAAGCTTCAAATGTAAATGTTAAAAAACAATGTTCTATGACCAGGACTCTTCATACATCTATTTGATCTTCAAATTGCTTAGATTGTAGTCACCAAAATTTGAAGATTGCGAACGTTTTTGTTTTCTTCGATTCCAACTTGGTCTTGGCGAGGGGGATGCGGCGTGGGCGCGGGCGGGAAACCGCTCCTCGGGGGTGTTGAGTTTCTTCCTAATCGCCGCGAGCATCAATCAAACCGCGCTCCAGTAAGTCACTGGTGCGCTGCTCATTTGTCGCGAAATAGATGCGTAAGCCCAGGCGTACCTGCTAATAACGGGACTATATAACCGCATCCCGCCGTCAGCCGCCCTCCGGCCCATCTCGTGCACGCGCGTTCCACGCTCGCCCCGCCTGGGGCACGAGCGCAGCACTGCGGGCCGCTTCATCCCAAACAATCCCGGTGAAACACGACCCGTAAAAGGGTATCTCCCGCGAGACACTTCTACATGATGTCGGGGGCCCGGCGGGCGAGAGCGGCGGGGCGTTG
>BOPP01000016.1:3408448-3425457 GCA_017312745.1 Gryllus bimaculatus | reverse complement strand
CTTCATTCATACACACACAATTACTGTAACTTCAAACGATCAAAAATTTAAAAATTTTAAAAAAAACTATAAAAATGAATAATCAGAAAGGACAGATTTCGAAACTAGTTGCTGCAATAACTATTCATATTCCAAATTATTAGGGTTTCACTTTTAACTGAGTGATAAGGAATTCGCAAAGCATTCATTCAAATGTTGACCTTATAATATACCTGGGTTAGCATAAAATGCCTCGCGTGGCTGATGAGCAGCGTATAAGCTTGCCATGATGCAAATTCTCGGGTTCGAGTTCACCTATCCGGACAAAAATAGAGCTGTAGCTCTTCAGTATATTCGGTCTCAATCTCTATGGCTGCATGACCCGAAAAAAATGATAAGACATTCCAATGTTGTGCCAAATACAAAGACGAATTACCGTCGTTTCCGCCCTCATATCTCCCCTTACCCCTAAAAAACAGTGCCCTGCTTGAGAAACACGCGCGAACTGGTAAAAGTCAGATTAATCCGACCCGTTCAATGCACACAACGTACATGTGTAAAATGTTACGTTCTAGCTTTTAGTTAAAGCCATCTCTTTTTGGACCACGCCCCCCTCTTCCCCAACCAAAGGCGATGGCGGTAAGATCCTTGTTCTCACTCTGCGGCCGTCCGAACTGGCCCCCCGCGCCTAATCGACAGCGCGATGTTGATTTTTGATTGATAGATTAGTGATTGGCCGGGCGTGTAACTGGCTAACGTCATTAGTGGCCGTAAGTATAGTGCAATATTTTAACCGGCTTTGAGATGGCGGCGATCTTCCCCGCAGCCTGGCGAGATCCGGCGCCCGACTAAGTCGGCCTTCCGGAGATTTTCTTCAACTAGATACTGTCACCAGCGAGGCACCATCCTAGCGCGGGCATTTTCTACGCTCGCCGACATGTGATATAGTGGAAATGCATGTAATGTGTGTGGTAGGGTAGGGCAAGGGCATGGAAGGAAAGATCGCGCGCGTTCCGCGTGCTCTTTGTCAGGGTACCGCTGCCGGGCATTCACCTGGTGTTGATCGAAGAAAACCATGAAAAACTAACCGAATCTCGTAGTCGGCCGCTGGAATTCTCCTCCAAAACATCGGCTGAATCCGACCGAGCCACGTCGAAAATCCTGTCCCCGTCGGACTCAAACTTCAGGGACCTCCGGTCAGCGCACCGGTTAACTAATCTGTCAACCAGCGGTGGCACCATCAGCCGAGGTATTCTCTAAGCTTCCCGACATGTGATATTAGTGAAATGCATGTAAGTGTGTTGGTAGGCATAGGATTAGGGAATGGTAAGGAAATGATCGCGCGAGTTCCGTGGCTCTTTTTGTTAGCGTAACGCTCCGGCTTTCACCCAGCGTATTGATCCGAAGAAACCACGAAAAATACCGATCTCCGGCAGCTAGAATTCTCCCTCCAAACATCGGCTTGAATCCGACGAGCCACCGTCGAAAAATCCCTGCCCCCGTCGGGACTCAAACGCCGGACCTCCGGTCAAGCGGCAACCGCCGTGACTGCGCGTTGTGCCGCCGCCGCGTGGCGCCGGCGGGGGACCGCCGCTGTCGTCGCCGGGCGGCCGTATGACGATGACGATGACGAATGACGGTTGCGGGGCTCCGACGGTGCGGGAGCGACAGCCCGCGCCGCCTGACGGCGCAAATACGCGACTAATTTTTCGTGTTAATCAGAGACACCTCTCGCCCCACGGCGCCGAGGGGCGACCGTAAGCCCCTCCTCAGAACGCCCGCCGCCCGAGGAGATTAGGTAAAGAGCTGGCCCACATAGGCCCACTCGCGGCACGGCCGCCCACAAAACTCTTACAATATGTTTTCTAATTGATTTCTCCTCCAATTGAAATGTGAACATGATTAATGGGCTGGGTAGGAGGTCAGACGGGATTGACGTCGGCGTGCTCCGTCTTTCATTTGGTTCTCTTTTTTTTATTGTTATTGTTGTATTTTTTTCTTCGTTCTTTACATCCCCCTCGCGGCGGGTAGAACTCGTGGTCTCGTGGCCCTTGCTGAACAATAATCCTGCGGGCTACGGAGCACGCGGGGAAGCGAGCGAGGTGGGGGCGGGGTCGAGGCCGGTGCGGCGTGGCAGGAGCGGCGAGAAAAGCAGAGTTTGCGGACCTGGGTCGCCGCCGCCGACACTTCGGAGCCTGGCAACGGGACCAGACAGGCCCCGGCCTGCGTTATGCCGGTTCCAGCTCTCGCGAGTGGTAACGACAAACCCGCGTAGCAAAGGATCTCTCATTGGCCGATCTAATTATTATAATTTCCTCGTCCGGATATTCTGTGGTAGTGAGGATTGCTGTAACACTGTACAGGTTACCATGTGAGTTCTTTCGTAGTTATTTTCGCGTTCCTACGAATTCGGAGGTCGAGCTCGGTAAATGACGTGTAATTTATTTAACAATAAAACTCTCTATTTCCCTGGTTGGGGATGTTGCAAATGGCCCAAAACAGATCGATGTGTCGATCAGATACCATTCACTAACTGTACGGGGCGGGACGTGGTGTTGGTGCAGGTTGTTTCTTTCTTCCCCAAACGACTCCTCCCAAGCGGTTTGAAAGGCCGACGAGGTTGATTCTACGAGAAGGCAACTCGCTCCATTCAGGAGGACGTACCTCATCCAAATCTTTAAACATGTAATTAATGAAGTTACCGCTGTAAAACTTGGGCATTGCTGAGGGCTTGCTACTTGAGATCTGTAGTGGAGGGGGGCCTTCCAAAAGTGGACCATCTCGCGACGATGCGCGGCCGACTGCCCCTCCCCAATTCCCCGCCCTCCTTCTCCTCCTCCTCTCCTCCTCCTCCCCCTCCTCCTCCTTCTCTTCGTCTTTCGACTTCCTTCTGCCGCCGCCGCCGCTGCAGCGCGCTGGAGGTCGAGAAATGGACCGCCACTGGCAGGCCCGCTACGACCGTGCCAGAAAACATCGTCCCGCCGCGATGCGCGCCTTGTTAACTTGACATGGAACCTTCCGTAAATAATGGATCTAATAGCGACTCCTGTGTTTGAGATTGGAAATTGCGATTTCTTAAGTGCCTAATGTTCAAATTCCCTGGACAGTACCAAACAAAAGGTACAGGAAAAAATATATTTTCTCTATAAAACCCCGCTTATAAACCTTAATCGAAGTAAAGAAATTTGAAATACTTAATATCAAATGAAAATCATTTGATAATGCATTAATTTGGGCGGTTTGATCTTAAACAAACTATAACAACGACGAAAGGTTAAACGTAGGAGCCATCTTTTATTTGAGTCATTCCACGCAGATTTTGAAGATATGGGGAAGGGGATAAATATAAAAAAAAATATTAAATCAAATATGATTTTTGAAATATATTTTTCGCCTTAGAGTTTGATTAATGTTATTCGCAAACGTAGAAAAGCTGAAATAATGTGGGGCCCATAAAGCATGTATTTTCTCTCAAAAATCTTTTTTTCAAAATTACAGAAATGTTTATTTTTTTAATTGTTCTTTATAAATTTGCCCTAAACAATTGGAGTTACGATATAGGCTTTTAACAAAGAAGTCAATAATTTCGGGCGCAACAATCAAAATATATAAAAACGGAGTTTTACTTTTGCTCACGTATTTTATTGTTAAACTACACTCAAAAAAATTGAAAATGTTATATTTATTCATCTACAATGAGTTGACGATGTAAATCTAACATTGCGATCTTTCACATTGTGACCATACAAAAGTGTGGAGAATAAGTTACTGGAAATCGGCGAATTATAATAAATAGTCTGAAACCCCGGGATCTTCTAACGACCTGGAGACTAAATATGAAGTCAAAGGGTAGTCACCTTGGAAAGAAACAACAACGACCATGTAACGGCGTTTTGCCCAACTTTCTGTACATCTCCCAGACTCAACGCCTGAGTTCACCCGCCACCCGCCGCTATCGATTGGGCGCGCGAGCAAGGGGGCGGGGCGGCCGGGGCGCGGAAGCGGCGGGGGCGCCGGGGGCGGGCGCGGAGCGGCGGGGGCGGCGGGGGCGGCGGGCGGCGGGGCGCGGGGCGGCGGGGGGGCGCGGGGCGGCGGGGGCGGCGGGGGCGGCGGGGGCGGCGGGGGCGGCGGGGGCGCGGGGCGGCGGGGGCGGCGGGGGGCGGCGGGGGGCGGCGGGGGCCGGCGGGGCGGGCGGGGGCGGCGGGGCGGCGGGGCGCGGGGGCGGCGGAGCGGCGGCGGGTGGGCGGGGCGGGGGGGCGGCGGCGGCGGGGCGGGGCGGGGCGGGGGGGGGGGCGGGGCGGCGGGGCGGCGGGCGGCGAGCGGCGGGGGGCGGCCGGGGGCGGCGGGGGGCGGGGCGCGGGGCGGGCGGGGCGGAGGCGGGGGCGGCGGGGGCGGCGGGGCGGCGGGGGCGGGGGGCGGGGGCGGGAGGCCGGCCAGGAGGCGGCGGGGGCGCCGGGCGCACGCGGGCGCGTCTGCGCGTGATGAAAAAAAGGGGGGGTCCCGTTCGCCCGCCTTCCCGCCGTCGCCGTTCACGCGTGCAAAAACTCCGCCACCTGCTTCTTCCTCCGCTTCTGACAGACTCCTACTGATGATGGCGCCTGAATTGTAATTACGATGAAAGGTCGCGACACATGGAATAGAAAAAAGTGTGCATCGGTGGGTGCAGCGCCTCCCTTATTGCCCTCGGTGAATTACGGGAAATTAGGCAACAAACTTAATTCCATTCACGACAATAAAAGGAAAATGTACATAGCACTTCAGAAGTAAATACTTTCATTTTGAAATATATAATGACAATAATTAACTGCTAGGTAGCCATATAATATTAATTACATATACAAGTAGAATTAGATTACTGCTTTTAAAGCACAAAACGTCAACTCACCTGGTAGATATGCATTAACGACGCTGTTAGCATTAGACTGGTTCCATATTAATTAAAATGTTGTTGTGCCTTTAAACAAAGATAAAGACGAACGGGTTTCAGTAAATGATGAGCAACGTTTAACCTGCGGGCATAAAAGCGAAGAAGGCTTATTCAATATTATCTTTGCAAATTGTTCCATTTCGCTCATACTGGTCTGGGAGGCATTGGGCTTGACGTTGGAAATGTGGTTTCTCCTGATTGCCGGATACTGATATTTATAGTGGAAAGTTTTCATAGACAGTAAAGAGACTGCGAAAATATGACGAAAAATGCCATGACTGTCCTCATTACATTTTATATTGTGTACTAGTTTCTAATATCTTATATAAAATTAACAACAGCTGCGAAACATTGTTTTAGGAAAAAAAAAATTAATTCATTCATAACTTGTCATACTTAATTCACGTATACTTTTGTTTAAAATAAAATCGCACTTTTTGTTCTGAGGAAATACAAAATGAGGATGCATCACGCAACTTCCATTACGCAGCATCCGTCATCTCATTGAATGATTTATTAAATAGATTCCGGGTGCGTCAACTGCTATGGGGATTTATTCCCGTAAGTGTAGTGGTATCTTTTAATAAAAAAAACCGCTGGTTGTGTTCGTTGCCTCTTGATGCGATTAAGCGCGATCTATATGCTCGGCTCGTTTGTTTTCCCCCATCCAGTTTTCTCCCACACAGGAGGCCACCACCAGCCCCGAGACAAAGTTCCCCACGCTTCCCTAAGGGCGACTCCAGACATGTGTGTTGTGTGGGTGGTGTGTGTGTGGGTAGCGAAGTGCATGTAATAAGTGTGTGTAAGTGGGGATGAGGATAAGATAAGAAAGAGGAAGGAAAGATCGCGATTCTGTGAATCAGTTTGTCCAGAGTACTCTCTGGCATTCACCTGTATTGTTCAGAAAAATCCCGGTAGAGCAACTTAAACAGAAGCAGCCTGCCAGCTAGTCGCTTCTGCAGACAGGCGGCTGAACTGGGTTTATGAAGCTCGTGTCCGAAAACCCTGCCACCGTCGCGGAGTTTCTTTCACCATTCCCCTCTGTAAACCCTCGAATCTCCCAGTCAGAGCACTGGCAGTGCCACCAGTCGAGGCCCTGCGCCGGTGCCACCTCAGTCACCGTCGGCACGCCGCCAACCGTCCCCGCGGCCCCACCTGCCAGACGTGAGGGACTGCCTCCACACATTGTAGGCTTCCCTCCCCGCCACCCGCCTTGCGCCGCCGAGATACTCGAATCCGGAAAACGTGCTTCCGCGCGCCGCGCGGCCGCCGCGCCCCGCACCTTCGCGCCTTAATAGGAAGCGCCCCCTGCCCGCCCCGTGCCCGCCATTTACATAAGGCGCCCTGCGGTTAGGGAGGTGTTGCCCCAGGCCCGCCGAAATTGCTGCCCTTCGCGCGATGATGGCCCCGCAGCTCGTTGCCTTCGGAGAGCCAAGCCTACACCGGATGCGCCTAAGAGGGATCGAACGAATGATGCAGCTTAAGGCCGAAACACTCCACCTATGAAATGAAATAACTAGGCAGGTTGAGAGAGAATAGTATTAATTTTACGCATGATATATTATTATATATATAGATACATATATATATAATATATTATATATATATATATATATTACATATACATACATATATACTATACATACATATATACATATACATACATATATAATATATATATATATATATATATATATATATATATATATATATACATACAATATAGTTCAAATATATACATATACATATATCTTAGAGTTAATCGTCCTTTTTGACTCTTTACCAGAATTGTAAAGAAGCCAATACTAACTATATTTATGAAGATGTTGTGAAAAATGATACGTTGATACGTAAACTTATTTTCGTGGGTTCATCGAAAGTGTCCGTATCAGTAGTTTTAGTACGTTTTTTTAAATTGTGTCCGACTCGGTGAAGTGACAAGCCACTTTAAATTTTACGGCAGTTACGTCTCTTTAGAATACTGAATGAGTTATCTGAACCCAACGATCTCTACAAAAGCCGGATTTAGAGGCAGTTAAGATCGTATGTGTTCACTTTCCACAAAAACGTCATCTTCAAGGAAGCTCGCAGTCATTCCCCGAAAATACGTTGTTCTGTTTGCATATGACGATGAATTGTTAATTGAAAGTCGCCTTTCTACGCGAAGCCTGACTACCGCTGGCAACGCTGCCAAATCGACCACGTGGGAACACCATAAAGGAAATAATGAAACCCAATATCTGCCACAACGAGTTTCTTTAAGCGTTAAAGTGGGCTAAAAAGCGCGGTGCGCTCCGAGAGCATTAAGGCGAGATTGATTTAACTCTTATCGGCCAGACGCAATAAGAAGAAACAGGTTTCTTCTATTTTCGGCGCTGGCAATATCTAATAGAGAACAGGTTCCAACCACAGACTCACAGGTATAAAATGAGATGTTACTGTTCCTCACTTGCTCTTTTTGTTCTACCTGACAGATGAAGAGTTTTTATGGTTCGTATCCCCTTCTTTTTTAAAAATTATTCGTTAAATCATAATAAATAACTCAACGAATATACATTTTTCTGGGTTATACCGCCTATATATATATATCAGTATAATCGACGGTGTCCGGCCTTACATTTTCGCCTCGCGAAGTTTTGGCAAAACCTGCCCTCGGTCAAAGCCCCCCTCCACCCATTCGAGGAACAAGCGAGGAGCACCGTCTCGCCCAGGCTGTCTAGGAGGCAGTTGCCGGCGGGCCGGCGGCTCGGGGAGGCGGGGAAGCGGGCTGCGCGGCGGGGCGGGGCGGGGGAGAGGACCGGGAGCGGGCTCGCGCACGCCCCTGCACAGCGCACCGCGCTTCCGCGGGCAGGGGCGACGGCGGCGGCGGCGATTGGCGCGCGTGGCCCGGCGCAGTATTGACTTTCGGAGTCCGTGCGCGCCTTGTTCTCCAACCGCCCGCCGCCGCCCCGCGCCACCTCCGCCGCCGCCACCGCGCACGCCGAGGCTTCGCACCCTCTCGGCTGGCCTTACCAGCTTCCGCCCGCCCCCGCCCGCCCCGCCCCTCCCTCTCCCGCCCCGCCGCCGGCCGCCACCTGCGACCCGCGCCAGCAGTGATTCGAAACTCCGCCGCGCGCCCTCGCTCTCTCGGCCTCGGCCGTGCTTGCTGCTCGCCTCATTTACGCGGCCCGGCCGCCCGTTGGCGCGCTCCACGCACTTTTCGTAATCCCTTCCAGCCAAAGCGGTTTGCGCTGGGGATAAAAGGATCTTATCCACAATGAAGCCGTCGTCCCTACTCACAAAAAAAATTCACAATCAATTTAACACAAGTTTGTGACACGTTTTTCTACGCGCCTTCAAAATATTCTAATTATTCACGTCGATGATCTAAGAAACATGTAATTTGTATTTTAAAAATGATGTTCTTCTGGATGCGGTCAGTAACTTCGTAAAAAACAATCCTATTTATGTATTTTATGTATTTACTTGTGTATACATATTAGGAAATGATACAGTGACATGTCTTCACTATGAAGAAATGATCTTCTCGGCACAAACTACGAAAACAACTACGAAACACTACGAAACAACTACGAAACTCTATACAACATCTCAAAGAACACTTCCTTCCTAGAAGGTCTCTTACAAAACATGAGCCCAAGCTCCAACCGCGCCACTATTTCGTAATTGATGCGAACTCATTGTATAAAAAGTGAAAGTGGACATCGTGTAGCACAGACACTCGGTCCAAAAAATCATTCCGTTACAGCCATCCGGGCGCGGTTTCTCCCTCCGCCCGGGCGTCGTGGCAACGCGAGGCTGAAGGGCCGAGAACCGCACTATGGAAGGGTCGGGGCGTGGCGTCGGCGTCGACCGGTCGATGGGCGTACGTCAAAGGCGTCCTCGCTCGGTAATGATATCTGCGTCAGCTTCCGGATAACGCTCTCCTACAAGTGCGTCCAACCGCTTCACATCGCGAGCCTAGTGCAGCCGCAGACCTCACAATTCACGAAAGTGTGGTATCGACGGAGTGAGGGTAAGCACCAACCATACGTTCCTCCTAAATTCATTAATTCATCATTTCCCTTTTTATTACCTGGTAAGGTAGGTACCATCACCAATTTTATTGACACCTCACTCCTAATTGCGATAATGGTAACCTCAGGAGACGACTAAGAAATTAGTGCCGTAAGTATAGTGTATATTTTACCGCTTGAGATGGCGGCGATCTTCTCCCGCAGCCTGGCAAGATCCGGCGGCGACCTAAGTGGGCTTCCGGAGATTTTCTTCAACTAGATACCTGTCACCAGCGAGGCACCATCCCAGCCGGGGCATTTTCTACGCTCCCGACATGTGATATAGTGAAATGCATGTAAGTGTGTGTGGTAGGGTAGGGCAAGGAATGGGAAGGAAAGATCGCGCGCGTTCCGTGGCTCTTTTGTCAGGGTACCGCTCCGGCATTCACCTGGTGTTGATCGAAGAAACCACGAAAAACAACCGATCTCGTAGTCGGCCGCTGGAATTCTCCTCCAAACATCGGCTGAATCCGCCCGAGCCACGTCGAAAATCCTGCCCCCGTCGGGACTCAAACGCCGGGACCTCCCGGTCAGCGGCACCGCCGTGACTCCGCGTTGTGCGCCGCCGCGTGGCGCCGGGCGGGAGACCGCCGGCGTCGTCGCCGGGCGAGCCGTGATGACGATGACGATGACGAATGACGGTCGCGGGGCTCCGACGGTGCGGGAGCGACCGCCGCGCCGCCTGACGCGCGCACAATACGCGACTAATTTCGTGTTAATCAGAGACACCTCTCAGCCCCGCGGCGCCCGAGGGGCGACCGTAAGCCCCCTCCTCAAAACGCCCGCCGCCCGAGGAGGATTAGGTAAAGAGCCTGGCCACAATAGCGGCCACTCGCGGGACGGCCGCCACAAACTCTACAATATGTTTTTCTAATTGATTTTCTTCCTCCAATTGAATGTGAACATGATTAATGGCTGTAGGAGTCAGACGGATTGACCGTCGGCGCGCTCCGTCTTTCATTTGGTTCTCTTTTTTTTTTGTTGTTGTTGTTATTGTTGTATTTTTCCTTTCGTTCTTTTAATCCCCCTCGCGGCGGGTAGAATCTCGTGGTCTCGTGGCCCTTGCTGAACAATAATCCTGCGGCTACGGAGCACGCGGGGAGGGGAGGATGGTGGGGGCGGGGTCGAGGCCGGTGCGGGTGGCAGGAGCGGCGAGAAAGCAGAGTTTGCGGACCTGGGTCGCCGCCGCCGACTCTCGCGAGCCTGGCAACGGGACCAGACAGCCCCGCCTGCCGTTGCCGGTTCCAGCTCTTCGCGAGTGGTAACTACAAGCCCGTCGTAGCAGGGATCTCTCATTGGGCGGATCTAATTATTATAATTTCCTCTCCGGAGTATTCGGTGGTAGTGAGGATTGCGTAACACTGTACAGGTTACCATGTGAGCTTTCGTAGTTTATTTCGCGTTCCTACGAATTCGGAGGTCGAGCTCGGTAAATGACGTGTAATTTATTTAACAATAAACTCTCTATTCCCTGGTGGGGATGTTGCAAATGGCACAAACCAGTCGTGTGTCGATCAGATACCATCACTACTGTACGGGCGGGACGTGTGTTGTGCAGGTTGTTTCTTCTTCCCCAAACGACTCCTCCCAGCGTTTGAAAGCGACGAGTGATTCTACGAAGGCAATCGCCTCCATTCAGGAGGACGTACCTCATCCAATCTTTAAACATTTAATTAATGAGTTACCGCTGTAAACTGGGCATTGCTGAGGCTTGCTACTTGGAGATCTGTAGTGGGAGGGGGGCCTTCAAGAAGTGGACATCTCGAGACGATCGCCGCCGGCCGACCGCCCCTCCCCCTATTCCCGCCGCCCTCCTTCTCCTCCTCCTCCTCTTCGTCTGACGCTTCCTTCTGCCGCCGCCGCCGCTGCAGCGCGCTGGAGGTCGAGAAATGGACCGCACCTGGCAGGCCCGCGCTACGACGTGCCAGAAAACAATCGTCCGCCGCATGCTCGCCATTGTTAACTTGACAGTGGAACCTTCCGTAAATAATGGATCTAATAGCGACCTCCTGTGTTTGAGATTGGAAATGCGATTTCTTAAGTGCCTAATCGTTCAAATTCCTGGACGTCCAACAAAAGGTACAGGAAAAACATATATTTCCTATAAAACCCCGGCTTATAAACCTTAATCGAAGTAAAGAAATTTGGAAATACTTAATATCAAATGAAAATCATTTGATAATGCATTAATTTTTGGGCGTTTGATCTTAAAACAAACTATAAACGACGAAAGGTAACTAGGAGCCATCTTTTATTTGAGTCATACGCAGATTTTGAGATATGGGGAAGGGGATAAATATAAAAAAAATATTAAATCAAATATGATTTTTGAAAATATTTTTCGCCTAGAGTTTGAATTAATGTTATCGCAAACGTAGAAAGCTGAAATAATGTGGGGCCCATAAAGCATGTATTTTCTCTGCCAAAAATCTTTTTTCAAAATTACAGAAAATGTTTATTTTTTTTAAATTGTTCTTTATAAATTTGCCCTAAACAATTGGAGTTACGATATAGGTTTTAACAAAGAAGTCAATAATTTCGGGGCAACAATCAAAAAATATAAAAACGGAGTTTTACTTTGCTCACGTATTTATTTGTTAAACTACACTCAAAAAAATTGAAAAGTGTTATATTTATTCATCTACAATGTAGTTGACGATGTAAATCTAACATTGCGATCTTTCACATTGTGACGCATACAAAAGTGTGGAGAATAAGTTACTGGAAATCGGCGAATTATAATAAATAGTCTGAACCCCGGGAATCTTCTAAACGACCTGGAGACTAAATATGAAGTCAAAGGGGGTAGTCAGCTTGGAAAGAAACAACAACGACCAATGTTAACGGCGTTTTGTCCCAACTTTCTGTAATCTCCCAGACTCAACCGCCTGAGTTCACCGCCACCCGCCGCTATCGATTGCAGGGCGGCGGCGCGGAAGCAGGCGGGGGGCGCGGGGGCGGCGGACCGGGGGCGGCGCGGGCGGTCGGGGGGGGCGGCGGCGGGGGCGCGGGGCGGCGGGGGCGGCGGGGCGGCGGGGGCGGCGGGGGCGGCGGGGGCGGCGGGGGCGGCGGGGGCGGCGCGGGGGCGGCGGGGCGGCGGGGCGGCGGGGGCGGCGGGGGCGGCGGGGGCGGCGGGGCGCGCGGGGGCGGCGGGGGCGGCGGGGGCGGCGGGGGCGGGGCGGGCGGGCGGGGGCGGCCGGGGGCGGCGGGGCGCGGGGGCGGCGGAGGGGGCGGGTGGCGGGCGGGGGGCGGCGGGGCGGCGGCGGGGCGCGGGGGCGGCGGGGCGGCGGGGGCGGCGGGGGCGCGGGGGCGGCTGGGGGCGGGAGGTCGGGGGGCGGCGGGGCGGCGGGGGCGGCGGGGGCGGCGGGGGCGGCGGGGGGGGGGAGGCCGGCCAGGGCGGCGGGGGCGGCCGGGCGCACGCGTGGCGCGTCTGCGCGTGATGAAAAAAAGGGGGGGTCCCGTTCGCCCGCCTTCCGCGTCGCCGTTCACGCGTGCAAAAACTCCGCCACCTGCTTCTTCCTCCCTTCTGACAGACTCCTACTGATGATGGCGCCTGAATTGTATTACGATGAAAGGTCGCGACACATGGAATAGAAAATGTGATCGGTGGGTGCAGCGCCTCCCTTATTGCCCTGCGTGAATTACGGGAAATAGGCAACACAACTTAATTCCATTCACGACAATAAAAGGAAAATGTACATAGCACTTCAGAAGTAAATACTTTTCATTTTGAATATATAATGACAATAATTACGCTAGAGCCATTATAATATTACTTACATATACAAGTAGAAATTAGATTAACTGCTTTTTAAAGCACCAAATATCGTCAACTACTGGTAGATATGCATTAACGGCGTGTTAGCATTAGACTGGTTCCATATTAATTAAAATGTTGTTGTTGCCCTTTAAAACAAAGATAAAGACGAACGGGTTCAGTAAATGATGAAGCAACGTTTTAACCTGCGCGGGCATAAAAGCGAAGAAGGCTTATTCAATATTGATCTTGCAACATTTCCATTTCGCTCATAACTGGTCTGGGAGGCATTGGGCTGTGACGTTTGAAAGTGGTTCTCCTGATTGCGGATACTGATATTATAGTGGAAAGTTTTCATAGACAGTAAAAGAGACTGCGAAAATATGAACGAAAAAATGCCATGACTGTCCTCATTACATTTTTATATTGTGTACTAGTTTCTAATATCTTATATAAATAACACTAGCTGCGAACATTGTTTATTAGGAAAAAAAAAATAATTCATTCATACTTGGTCATACTTATTCACGTTACTTTTGTTTAAAATAAAAATCGCACTTTTTGTTCTGAGGAAATACAAAATAGGATGCATCACGCAACTTCCATTACGCAGCATCCGTCATCTCATTGATTGATTTATTAAATAGATTCCGGGGCGTCAACTGCTATGGGGATTATTCCCGTAAGTGTAGTGATCTTTTAATAAAAAAAACGCTGGTTGTGTTCGTTGCCTCTTGATGCGAATTAAGCGCGATCTATATGCTCGGCTCGTTTGTTTTCCCCCATCCAGTTTTCTCCCACCAGGAGGGCACCACGCCCCCCGAGACAAAGTTCCCCACGCTCCTAAGGGGACTTCCAGACATGTGTGTTGTGTGGTGTGTGTGTGTGTTGTAGCGAAGGTGCATGTAAGTAAGTGTGTGTAAGTGGGGATGAGGATAAGATAAGAAAGAGGAAGGAAAGATCGGCGATTCTGTGGAACAGTTTCGTCCAAGAGTACTCTCTGGCATTCACCTGTATTGGTTCAGAAAAAATCCGCGGTAGACAACTTAAACAGAAGCAGCTGCCACTAGTCGTTCTGCAGACAGGCGGCTGAACTGGGTTTATGAAGCTCGTGTCGAAAACCCTGCCCACCGTCGCGGAGTTTCTTCTTAACACTGTTTCAACCCTCGAATCTCCCATCAGAGCACTGCGTGCCACGCAGTCGAGGCCCTGCGCCGGTGCCACCTCAGTCACCGTCGACGCGCCACCGTCCCCCGCGGCCCCACCTGCCAGATCGTGAGTGGACTGCCTCCACACATTGTAGGCTTCGCCTCCCCGCCACCCGCCTTGCGCCGCCGAGATACTCGAATCCCGGAAAACGTGCTTCCGCGCGGCCGCGGCCGGCGCCGCGCCCCGCACCTTCGCGCCTTAATAGGAAAGCGCCCCCTGCCCGCCCGTGCCCGCCATTTACATAAGGCGCCCCTGCGGTTAGGGAGGTGTTGCCCAGGCCCCCGAAATTTGCTGCCCCTTTCGCCGGCGATGATGGCCCCGCAGCTCGTTGCCCTTCGGAGGCCAAGGCCTACACCGGATGCGCCTAAGAGGGGATCGAACGAATGATGCAGCTTAAGCCGAAACACTCCACCTAATGAAATGAAATTAACTAGGCAGGTTGAGAGAGAATAAGTATTAATTTTACGCATGATATATATTATATATATAGATACATATAATATATAATATATTATAATATATATATATATATATACATATACATACATATATACATATACATACATATATACATTATACATACATATATAATTATATATATATATATATATTATATATTATATATATATATACATACAATATATTCAAATATATACATATACATATACTTAGAGTTAATCGTGTCCTTTTTGACTCTTTACAGAATTGTAAAGGAAGCCATACTAACTATTTTATGAAAGATGTGTGAAAAAATGATACGTTGATACGTAAACTTATTTTCGTGTTCATCAGAAAAGTGTCGTATCATAGTTTTAGTACGTTTTTTAAATTGTGTCCGCTTCGGTAAGTGACAAGCGCACATTAAATTTTACGGCGAGTACGTCTCTTTAGAATACTGAATGAGTTATCTGAACCCAACGATCTCTACAAAGCCGGATTTAGAGCAGTTAAGATCGTATGTGTTCACTTCCACAAAACGTCATCTTCAAGGAAGCGCGGCAGTCATTCCCGAAAATACGTTGTTCCTGTTTGGATATGACGAATGAATTGTTAATTGAAGTCGCCGTTTCTACGCGGAAGCCTTGACTAACCGCTGGCAACGCTGCCAAAGTCGGACCACGTGGGAACCACCCATAAAGGAAATAATGAAAACCCAATATCTGCCACAAACGAGTTTCGTTAATGGCGTTAAAGTGAGGCAGAAAAGCGCGGTGCGCTCCGAGAGCATTAAGGCGAGATTGATTTACTCTTATCGGCCAAGACGAATAAGAAGAAACAGGTTTCTTCTATTTTCGGCGCTGGCAATATTCTAATAGAGACAGGTTCAACACAGACTCACAGGTACTACAAATGAGATGTTACTGCTCCTCACTTGCCTCTTTTTTGTCTCCTGACAGAATGAAGAGATTTTTATGTTCGTTCCGCCTTTTTTTTAAAAATTATTCGTTTAAATCATAATTAAATAACTCCAGAATATACATTTTTCTGGTTATACCGCCTATATATATATATCAAGTATAATCGGAGGTGTCCGGCCTTACATTTTCGCCTCGCGAAGTTTTGGCAAACCCTGCCCTCGGGTCAAAGGCCCCCCTCCACCCATTCGAGGAACAAGCTGAGGACACCGTCTCGCCCAGGCTTTCTAGGAGGCAGTGCCGGCGGGCGGCGGCTCGGCGGAGCGGGGAAGCGGGCTGCGCGGCGGGGCGGGGCGGGGGAGAGGACCGGGAGCGGGGCTCGCGCCACGCGCCCTGCACAGCGCACACGCGCTCCGCGGGCAGGGGCGACGGCGTGTCGGCGGCGATGGCGGCGCGTGGCCCGGCGCAGTATTGACTTTCGGAGCCCGTACGCGCCCTTGTTCTCCAACCAGCCGCCGCCGCCCCGCGCCACCTCCGCCGCCGCCACGCGCACCGCCGAGGGCTTGCACCCTCTCGGCGGCCTTACCAGCTTCCGCCCCGCCCCGCGCCGCCCCCGCCCCTCCCTCCCGCCCGCGCCGCCGCCGCCACCTGCGACCCCGCGCCAGCAGTGATTCGAACTCCGCCGCCGCCACGCTCTCTCGGCCCTCGGCCGTCTTGCTGGCTCGCCTCATTTTACGCGGCCCGGCCGCCCGTTGGCAGGCGCTCCACGCACTTTTCGTAATCCCTTCCAGCCAAGCGGTTTGCGCTGGGGATAAAAGGATCTTATCCACAATGAAAGCCGTCGTCCCTACTCACAAAAAAAATTCACAATCATTTAACACAATTTTGACACGTTTTTTACGCGCCTTCAAAATATCTCTATTATTCACGTCGCATCTGATTAGAACATGTATTGTATTTATAAAAATGATGTTCTTCCTGCATGCGGTCAGTAACTTCGTAAAAAACAATCCATTTATGTATTTTATGTATTTACTTGTGTATACATATTTAGGAAATGATACAGTGACATGTCTTCACTATGAAGAAATGATCTTCGGCACAACTACGAAAACAACTACGAAACACTACGAAACAAACTACGAAACTCTACAACATCTCAAAGAACACTTTCCTTCCTAGAAGGCTCTTAACAAAACATGGACCCAAGCTCCAACGCGCAATATTTCCTGTAATGAATGCGACTCATTGTATAAAAGTGAAAGTGGACATCGGTGTAGCACAGACATCGGTCCAAAAAATCCATTCCGTTACAGCCATCCGGCGCGGTTTCTCCCTCCGCCCAGGGCGTCGTGGCAACGCGAGCTGAAAGGGCGAAACGCCGGCTATGGAAGGGTCGGGGCGTGGCGTCGGCGGTCGACCGGTCGATGGGCGCGTCAAAGGCGTCCTCGCTCGGTAATGATATCTGCGTCACTTCCGGATAACGCCCTCCTACAAGTGCGTCCAACCGTTCACATCGCGAGCCTAGTGCAGCCGCAGACCTCACAATTCACAAGTGTTGGTATCGACGGAGTGGAGGGTAACGACCAAACCATACGTTCCTCCTAAATTCATTAAGTCATCATTTCCCTTTTTATTACCTGGTACAGGTAGGTACCAGTCACCAATTTTATTGACACCTCACTCCTATTGCCGAATAATGGTACCTCAGGAGACGACTTAAGAAA
>BOPP01000016.1:3369121-3396330 GCA_017312745.1 Gryllus bimaculatus | reverse complement strand
CTCTGTTCGCGCCGCCACGCCCCGCCCCGCCCCGCCCCTTTCGCGGATCCGCCCCCCCCCCGTTCCCCGCCCCCACGCCCAGCCATATAGCAGCGACACCGCCACACAGAGCAGAGATACCGCGTGCGGGATTAAGGGCGCCGTAAGACCACCAGACTGTGGACCCCGCGATCGTGTTTCTCGCCAAATTCCATGAGGAATTGTTTCATATCCGGTTCGTGCCGAAGAACTATATGATACATGTTGCATTTTCCACTTGTGAAACAATAGCCTTTTCTGTAAAATGTGTGTGTGTGTGTATGAGAGGAGGAGGGAAGAGAAGGAGAGGGAAAGGGAGTGCATTTTCTTGGTCCTGAGCAACAATAATGTGCAATAATGCAATAATAGGGCTTGATAGACTCATCAAACATTGCACTTGAATCTATTTTGTTTAATGTAACTATATAGCACTCCATATATAATTTATATAAATTCACACAAAATTGAATGATTTTAAGTTACGTAAGGCTTTATGAATCATTATTTTTTGTATTTAGTTATCACTATTTAAACACACTACACTTTCTGAATATCGTATCGATATTCATATTGAACGGTTAGGGTGAACTTGCAAGAGACGATGATTTTATGCTAATATTCGAAATATCATGCTTAACAAGTGTAGGAAGTTTGTTCACAGTACTTCTGAAGCCGTTTTATGTAGGATTAGGGCAGAGGCCTCGTGACGCAAGCAGAGGGCGTGGGCCAGCGGCGGCGGCGGCGGCGGCGGTCGCAGCACAGACAGGTGTTACGCCAGCGCCGCGCAGCAGCGGCCAGCAGCAGGAAGGCGTGCGGGCGGGCGCTGGGTGGCGGTGCACGATGGGTCGCCGGAGGCAGAGCCGAGGCGAAATACTTGGGTTTCATGATTCATTGTTTTGTTTCTGGGCGCGTCAATTGCTAGGGCCGTTCGACACGAGTGTAAGGGGATGCTACATCCCGGAGGTAGTGCTGTTCCACTTCCGTTAGATCACGAGATTCGGTCTGCAATGTTGAGTCAGGTGTATCTCCAATGGAAACTTTTGGTTCTGTTGACAACGTAGCTGATGATCGAGATGGAACGATGTTTTGTTCATTCTAGACGCGCAACGCTTGTGGAACAATACAGCAAAATTACTTTCTCATATATTTAAATATTCATGTACAGTACAAAGCTATGTAAAGTACATTTCTTCATTAGATCTCTAAAGTCGAGTGAGAGGGAGTAAATCACCTCCTGCATTCCATGCAGACTTATTATATCAAAACATCCTTCGAAATGAGTAATTTCAACAGAACGTTGTCATCTATTAACCAGATAAAGAGCATGAGATTCTGCGTAAAACTGTGACCTACTATCAAACGATGCCCTATATCCACCAGAAATTGATGGGAGAAAACCGTGGAAAAAAATTATATTGGTTGATTGCTTATGTAAGCAGTCAACCAATATAATTCTTAAACAAAACGTAGTTATATGTCACACAACCGTCTCGAGTAACAATTATGAACATCACTAATGCCAAATTTACAGGTATCTGATAGTAATTATTGAAATGAATATCTGAACATTTTCATTAATCTATAACTATAAATAGTTAATGGCGAATATACAAAGAAAGATGTTTCTATCGACTTCGTTGTCCGAGAGATGCTACGTTTTCATTTCAATAATTAATTTTCCCTGAGGAAGGTGCGACGTGATTACCGAGGCCTTGTCAACTGTGTCTAGAAGGCGGCGTCTCCCGGACAGAGAAGTAAATACCGACTCCAAACTCAGAAACCTGCATTTTCAAAGCTGTTTCTACCTCAGTGGAAACGCGATGTTTTTGGCTCGCTTCGTAAGAGTTCTATCGAAAAACAGTTCCTCTGCAGCCTCAATGCGTAAATAACTATTATTTCAACGAATCGATGATTTCATTGGAAAGGAGACGATCAGGCCCACTGCGCGTTGGGCGGCACAGGGCGCGGGCGCGGGCGCGCCGTCCGGTCGGTCGGGTGGGCGGGCGAGAGGGCGGGCGGGGCGCTGCCGCCCGCGGCGGCCGCGGCCACGTGTCATACGCGCATGATATACTGGAGCGGCCGGCCGGTACAGTCGCGCGCGCTGCCGCCGCGTTTCAGACCTCCGCGCGCGAGCGGCGTCTAGCGCTAACGCGCGCCAGAGGGTTAAAAAGGAGGAAACTGAATTTAAAGAGACACGGGGTTTTTAGGGTCCTTTATAATGGGGTACTACTTCTCAAAATTCACACATCATCAAGTTTAGCAGAGTTCTTCCAAATGTGAACGATTGCTCTGTTTTCATAGGACGGCCAATACCAAATTGGGGACGCTATTTACAATCTAACGGTACCTTTGACGTCCCGAGGTGGTCATCCCTAGGAACTTTTGAATTCAAGGTAATACACATATAGCTTATGGGTGACCACTCTGTTTGGGTCGGCTTTTAGCGGTTTCCTGTCTATGTCCCCACTATACAAACGTCACTGCTACTTTTGTACTTGCTATGAATATATATGTATATCGTTTCATCAATATCGTCTTGTTGATGACAGGATTTCTTAATTTCTATTGCAATAACGAGAAAAGCAACATGGTGTAATGGTCATCGAAATAAAGTAAGGATCCAAAGACGTTCCGAGGTGGTCATCTCGAGTATTGCTGGGAGTCTTCGAAATTAAAGAGAGATCGGTAGTAATGTTCATTACACTATGAGTGACTAGATGTTTTTGCTATTTTAATGCTATTCATGTATTCAATTGTTAATCGATTATTTTATTCTGTATTTTTTTACTATAAAGAAACTTTTTACACAAACAAAGTTTTCAAAAGACTTCGACAATTATTAATTTTTGTATAAGACGCTTCCAAACCGATCACATATGAGATAATTAGGAATAATTAAGAATAATCGCGAATAGTCGGATGTTATATGTAAGCAAACCGGAGAACTGCAATCGTCGGGAAGATGTGGGGCATGTGAATCGAAAGCTGCCAGAACGTTGAAAAGATTTACTTCATCATCTGTTCTCCTTCAAAAACAGAACGAAACGAAGCATTCACATGAAAGAATGAAATAACGGCGGAAGCACGCATCCTCTTTCGCGACAAACGCACGAAATAAGATCGACAGCCGCGCTCGTGAACGGGTAGGGGCGTGGGCGGCCTGCGAGAGAGCCGGGAAGCCGTGGAACGGGTTTGGGTCACGCACCCTGCACGCGGGGCTGCGTCGGGGACCGCATGGAAACGGGGACTGCGCAAGCGGGGAAAGGCGAAGAGGGGCCGGAAAAGGGAGTGATGGCGCGGGGATAAGGTAGATTTGAGAACTGCAGTCTGGAAAGATACGACTAGATGGAGATAGTATGCGATCAAGCAGATCGCGGAATTCTGTTATGGGACAAAGTGGACACCGAATAACGTAGAGAACGGAATTTGGGAACATAAAGGTGGGGAAAGCCGCGATCGCTCAAGTTTCGTTGGGATGTAGAGGTAGGGTAGTGATTGGGAACGGAGACAAGCAGTGGAAGATTGATCTCAAGGGGGATTTCAAATCATGGAAACGCTGCACGAGATGAATCGAGGCCAGAGCTATTCAGGATTGGAACGGGAGAGTGCGGAACTACCAGGAAATGACCAAGATCATGAGACAGTAGAGGGAGATGTAAGTACTGAACGTAAGAAGGCGATAACTGTAACGCGGAATGATGACAAAAGTCAAAACAGATAAGGGTAGAAACGAAGCAGAAAGACGCATGGAATTACATACCGAGGAGGGGAACGCAAGCTGATAGAGCGAGAGGAGCAGGAAGATGAGCGAGCGAAACTCGCAAATGATGGAGGTGGATGTTTGAAGCATGGCGGAGTCGGCCGGCAGAGGCAGCGGCGCGGGGCCGGAATAGATAGCGGGGCGAGGGTGAAGAGTGGGTGAGATGGCGGCGCCGAGGCGATAGTAGGCGAAAGCGGTTCGGGGGGCCGAGGCGGGGACCGAGAGGGGATGGGGTGGGGACGGTGCGGGGACAGGTGTGGGCGGGGACGTGGTTCGGAGTCGTACGTGAATGGCGAAGGCGGGGCGATGCGCGGGGGAGGCGGGGGAGGCGGGGGCGGAGGCTGGGGCCGGAAGCGGGGCCAGAAGTGGTGGGGGGATGGATGAGGCGGGCGGAGGTGGGGGTGAAGGCAGGAACGGCGGGCGGGGTCGGGGCCGGGAAAAAGCAGAGGTTCGCGTTCCGTGCGCCGTCAGCCCCTAAATCAAGCGCGCGCGCCGCGCCGCCTCTGTCGGCTTTCATCGCGCGCCCGGCTCTTCGGACTTCGGAAAGCGGAGCCTGTTAGACGTCTTTTCCGTGACCTCTCAATCCTTCCCTTCCGCCGGCTCTATTTTAAAGTTCTCGTCTGCCCGGAATCGACGGCGGCGGCGGCGCGGGGGCGGAGCAGATGGGAGCACGGGTGAGCCAGGGGTGCCCGCAACGGCATTGGCATCGTGCTCGCATTGGCATGCAAGAGAGGCCCATGAACGGGACGAGTGAATAGGAGATGCCAATCTTTTCATGAAACCGATCTTTACAGCTTAATTTTAGCATCGCTCTCAATAATAATGAGGGAGTTGAGTCACACGAGTGGCCCGATCGCTGGTTAGCTTACGGTTAATTTCCTTACAGAAATTCTGAATGGCACTGCCATGAGGCAAAGTAAATTAATGATTTTTTCACTTATTCGCACGTTATTTGCAGATAATTTACCAAACAATTACGTTAAATCTAATTATAAATTCAGATCGCTCTCGTGAGATTGTTACTAGCGAATACTGAGACTATTCATCGATTTCTATCATATTGAAAGGTTCCTATCTCATTTTGTTTCCATCCAAATTTCTTCCATTGTAAAAACGAACAAAATTTCTTTTAGTAAGAACTACCCAACACGTTTGCCGCTTCCTCCACCTCAGAGACAAAACACGGGAGGTCCACCGAATGTGCCACCCCAAAGCGCACACATACGGAACAGAAAGATTCTCAAGAGAAACGAACGTTTCGCCCAGTCCGCAACGCGAGCCCTTAGCGGCCGCCGTGGCCCCCCGGGCCGGCTCCCGCCCTCCCGCAGCGGCGCTCCCATGGTCACCGGTGTGTGGAGCATTAATCTCCCGTGGCCAACGCGAGGCGCGGCGAGGCGCGGTGCGGTGCGGTGCGGTTTCCGGCATAAATTGGGCTTCGACAGAAGTAGGCCCCGCGCAGCGTCCAAGTGGGCCACAGACAATGGCCGCCGCTGCAGTCTCTTCCTCGCGGGAGACCGCGCTCGCTTTGTGTTGTACAGCTCCCTTCGTGCCTTGCACAACACTCCATAAACCCGAACCGAAGAAGCCGGCCGGCCGGCCGGGCATTGTTCGCGGTTTCCTGATCGTTCCGGCGCCGTTCGTATTGTTTCGCGAACGCCTCCCGTGCATGCATTAGCCCGCGGTGGGGGTGAGGCAACCAGATTTTGGAATCATCTGCGTCGGCCTGCTCGGTGCCATCTCGACCCTGGTTATCCCTATTTCCCGACTTTCATTTTCCTCACGTGAAGTTTTTAGTATTTTATTTTTTGCGTCTTGTCATTTTTCTCGTCCGCCTAATTCATTTCTCAATTTTTTTATTCTTGGAATTTATTTTCTTTATCTTTAAAACAAAGAGCAATTCTGTCATTATGCCTCAACTACACGAAACGGTTTACTTCAGTAACTACATCAAATAATAATAGGCAATGATTGAGCCGGAATAAGTTTTCGATTTAATAGTCCGTGAACTATGATTGACTATGGCCTGATTTATATCCTGTAAGGCTGCGACTTGCAGCATCTACAGCGGAAGTCTATCGTAATCGGAATTAAATGATAGCACCCAAATATATCCTGCGACGAAACATTAATTATTTTCTTCTTTCTCTTACTTCGTCCGGCTCATTGAGCATTTCCTTTTTTCTTCCTTGACCCTCCCATCCCCATCGCCCAGAGCGCGACCTCTCCGTACCCCTCGCCCGTAAATCTTTCCACATGCTCAATGCCTCACTTTCACGCCACTCGCTGATAACCTTAAGCGCTACAAGCGTGAAATCAAATCGTCTCTAATGCCATGCATAGCTGGTGGTAATAGCACGGCCGGGGTGGAACGGAGGGGGGAGGGGGAGGTGGAGGGAGGAGGGGAAGCGCCGGGTCCCGGAAGGCGTCCGCGCGCCCGTTGAGACAAAGCTGCGGTAATTGGGGCGCGGTCCGTCGCGCCGCCGCCGCAGGCGCCCCCGCGCGTCTCAGTCAGCCCGCACCCGCTTTGCTGGCTGCCGACTAGCTCCTGTGCCCGCTCGGCGCGACTCGATCTCACTCCCCCTCGAACCGATCTCACTGCCGCTCGACCCAGCTCACTCCCGCTCAACCTGAGCTCACGCCCGCTCGACCCGATCTCACGCCCGCTCGACCCGATCTCACTGCCGCTCGACCAGATCTCACTTCCGCTCGCCCGGATCTCACTCCCTGCTCGACCCGATCTCACTCCCTGCTCGACACGATCTCACTCCCTGCTCGACCCGATCTCACTCCCTGCTCGACTGCATCTCTCTCCAGCTCCACTCTATCACACATCCGCTCCACTCGATCTCAGTCCTACTCCCCTCGATTTCTGTCCTCTTCCACTCGATCTCACTTCTCTCCCACTCGATCTCACATCCTGTCGACTGAATCTCGCTACGCTCGACTCGACCTTGCTCGATTCCAATCGCTTTAGTTCGTCTCGAATCGCTCCCGCTTGTCTCGAATCCCTCCCACTGAACTCGACACTATGTTGACTCCAAATGCTTCGTTTAAGTTTGAGAGTCTCTGGGAATCTGGGTTCAACTCTTTCTCGATACACGTCCCTGAATCATCTTGTAAACAGAATGAGTTGAATAGCTTTCCAAACACTCTTACATTCCTTAGATCTATTTTCATCGAGTCACCCTCGGCGTTGCATACTACTTCAGTTTACATTTTGCATTTCCTAGCTCCTCTCGAGAGGGTCCATTGATAGCGTGAGAGTGCACGTTGCGTTAAAGGACCTTCACCTGTCTCATCGCACTTTAGAGCAGTGCGACTTTCTAGTAACAAATATTTAGGTGTGCAGGTAGTTGTAAGGTATATTTACTGGTTTCCTCTATCTGAACAAATCAATTCGACGCGTTTTTCATGAAGACGTGTACGAAAACGCATATCATATACTATTTGATAAATGGTTGCTTTTATAAATAACTCACATTGAATTTTTTCCCCAAATTTTCTTATATTGTGTTGAATACGCATGAAAGAGACATACATTTTACTTTTTACAACGCATGGTGAAATGAAAAAATAAATGTAATTTAGGGAACTCGTATTCATTGTTGAGTACATGATGTATTATGGCCCAAGATGACTTTGAATACTTAGGAAGAGATAACTACTAACATCAGCGCAGGGTCAACAAGACGACCTGTAAGCAATAAATCATTTCAACGGAAGGATTATGATGTCACGCCTGGCTCAGAAACATTCCAATTCTACGCTCAGAAACACATTTTTCAAACGTAAAACGGCAGAAAATAACCCGATTGATTAATTATTATAAAATTATTGATTCAGAAACTGTTTGAGATTTTTACTGATGATTGGAATTAAATAAGCAAACATCAGAACTTTTCTGTGTCACGTATTCACAAGGCAAAGCGGTAGTTGCGACGTAAATAGATCAAGAACTTTTGCGAAAGTAGCTGGGACATCTGCATGGCGGCATTTCCATCCAGCGACCAACCACCAGCCCGGCCTTCGCTTCCCGCAGGCCCCCGCGGCGGCGTAGGCGGAGAGGCGGAGAGGCGGAGATGGCGCTGGCCAGAACGGCGCGCGGGCAGCCTGCGCGGCGCCGTCGCGGCCACGCCCCGCGATTCGCGGCGGCTTACGAGCAACAAGCGGAGGTAAGTAGCGGGATAAACATGACAAATCGAGGCCCGGGCGCGGGCGACAGCCCAGCTTTATTTCAGCGGATTTGCGTGGCGGCGGCGACGGTTTTGGATGGCGGGCGGTGCAGTAGCTACAGCAGTGGATGTGGGGGCGATGGTTATGCTGCGGGGAGGACGGGGTTGGGATAGTGACATACAACGGCGGTGGCGGTAGCTGTGGCGGTGGGGCGGTGGCAACGCGGTTTGCATCGCGCCGTAAAGACGGGGCTGTGTGCAGTGGCGGATGGTGGTGAGCGGGGGCGTGGGCGTAGCGTTGTAGTTGACGGTGGCGGCAGCTGCGGAGGGTGATGGTGACGGAGTCGGCGGCAAAGGGCGTTGGTGGGAGGGGCCGTCGCCGCGTGCGCTAGCCGCTTGCGCGGAAGCGGGGCACCCGCCGCTGCCGCCAGAAGAATCTGGAGCAGCGGTGACCCCCTGCGGCGCCGGGGCGCCCGCGAGGGAAGTCAAGTCCCTGCCTCGCCGCCTCCACCTCGCTACGCGCCGCCGCGCCGCCGCCGACACCGCCCCGCCGCCCCGGGCGATCCGCGCCCTACCGCTGCCCGCGCCGGCCACTGGACTTGCGGTTTCGAGGACAATGATGCAAAGACAAGAGAGGTATTGGAGAACAGGGGACGAATTTTCCGTTGGTTCGCACACGAACTAAACGTACTTACTTAAACGTCAATTACGTAAAAATATTGCCTCAACATTTGTATTTGACGTTATATTTACAAGATTCTTAGTTTATAATATACATTCGTATAATTGAATATAATTTCTGGCCTCATTTAAAATTCGCTCTTACTCAAAGTTTATTCGTTTCATGATGCGAGATATTGAATGATGCTTGCAATCGACATTCGCGTTTAATGTCGCTGTAAACTGACATTGTCATTATATCTTTATTTTCGGTTTCAAATAAATCGACTTCTAGTGATGATTTTAAAATCGAATTCTAATAACGTTCTAAGGTGATTTGAATCACTGATCCCTTTTCAATTCTATGTTTACAAAATTTATGACTTACATTCTGTCATATATTATTTTCTAAATTTTTATTTCTGTCTTTGAATTTCGACTTTCAGTTTCCGCATCGTTCATACCAAGTTCAATACAGAGTTTACAGAACGCTTCACTGCAAATTTAGGAACCCGCCTAAGAAGTAGAAGATAATGTCAATAATAATAATAAATGAGTACCAAAAGTCCTTAGATTCAAAACCAGCGCGATTCCACTCTAATCGAAAAACCAGCGAGCACAAATACTCCTACGCAACTGTCCCGATAGGTTGATTAGTGATTCCTTGATCGATAGCCACTATGGCCATTAGTCCCTTACGTGTAACGCATGTTTTTTACCTCGGAAAGTGGAGATAATCTTCCTCAACTGGATGGTGAGATCCGGCGCTGACCTACGTCGCCTAGTGGGAATTATCCCCAACTAGGTGACGGGGTATGTTCTAAGCTCCCGACTACTGTGATAGTGTAGTGCATTTGAGTGTAAGTGTGTGTAAGTAATTGGCGAGGATAGGACAAGGAAGGAAAGATCGCGCGCGGCCCGTGGCCCGTTTGTTAGGTTACTGCATTCGCCTGGTGATGATCGAAGAAACCCCGGAAAACTACCGATCAGAGCAGTCGTCGCTAGAATAATCCTTCTCCAGACAGCGACTGGACTATCCCGCCGCAGGTGCAGTCTTAAGCCACGTGGCACGACCCCCCGGCGAGGAAATCAATCGGCAGCGGCGTGCTCGCGCCGAGATAAGAACCGGAGCCCCTGCGACCGAGGGCCGCGCCGCGTTGCGGAGGCGGTGGGCTGTTGTGCAGTCGACCGCGACGGTACAACAAGTGGGTCGCAGCCCGTGACGTGGACTCGCCTCCGCCACCGCCTCCGCCCTCGCCGCCGCCGCCGCCGCCGGCACCGTTACACCCGCTGGAGCACCCGCGCTCGCTCTTTGCAGCCGCCCGCGCCTATGAGTCGACCGCCCGCCCGGTTTCAATTCAATGATGCCTTATATTACGTGGAGAGGCTTGGGTCATGAGGCCTGTTCTTCCGTCTTACCACGCAAATTTCGCTATCACCTTTCATCCAGTGGAGAAAGAAGGTGTCACTCGGGCGACGAAATAGAGGTTTCTTTTGGGTTGTAACAAGCAGTAAATCTACAACATGGGACTGCCGGCTTCACTTTCTCTCCAAAGGAAAGCATAAGAAGAATTTTCAGCCCTTATAAATACACGGTTTCAATCGGGGTTGGGCCCGGAAATTTGGCTACAACAGCACGACACGCTAACCTTTATACCACCGAAACCGCGTTTCCCGCTGCTACACCCACGATAGAGTGAGTGAGGAACTTTTTAGTGTTTCCTGGTGCGTCAAGTGCTTAATGCACTATTCCTGTAAGAGCAGTGCTTGGTATATAATGTTATGCGGCGATGTTCATCTCCTGTTTACTACTCCTCGGCTTGTTGGGTTTCCCTCCACATGGCATCCCCTCCCGCGGAGCACCGCTGCTCCCGACAGCTCTCCCGATATGTGTGGTGGAGAAAGTTAGTGTGTATGGGTGTGTAATGCGACGGGAGGGTTCAAGAATGAGGACGGGTAAGTCCTGTGCCCTCTGTGTAAGTGAACGTCTCCGGTATTCGTCTTCAATTGACCGAAAAACTGATCAGAGCAGCAAGCCGAATTCTGCTCCATACAGTGCACTGATAGTCACTGCAATGGTTGAATTCGACCGAGCTATGTAGCTAGTATCGAACATTCGCAACCGGTTGTGATAAGAAATGGCCAAGACAGACGCTGTGCAAATTATCAGTGAGAAAGATTGATAAATCGCTTTGTGGCGGAGGATCACCGACCAAAGACTATACACTTCTTATTCCAAGTCTTCCCGTTTTAGTATACGTGACATAAAATATCCAACAACAGTTACCCAGCCATTGGTAGGAAGGCCGAGCTGGGAAGTCCACATGAATCTGACATTTTGCATGTGCATTCGTCAAGGTCCTACCCGAGAAAATGTCATTTCGACTACATGGACAGGCTGAGGTGATACACACTACCTCCGGTTCTCATACCTCACTAAACCATCCGCGCATTCCAAATCTGTAATATCGTGATGAGAATACGTCGGACCGCGCCGCAGCAGGTGGTTTGCCCGATAGCGTCAGTGATTCGCTCGATAGCAGCGACTTTCGCCCTCCGTACCCGCTGCGTCATGGCAACGACCCGTCCAATACGTTGGTGACTAGTTACTGCGGCGAGAGCTCTCGACGGGCGCGAATTGGCTCTGCTTACTCACACGTGTCCGCCAAGTGACAGTTGTTGCAGAACATTATTCACTTGTTTAATGAACAGCATAACCGCGGCTTTGTTGGGCGAGAGGCATTCAAAGTCCAATGCCGTTTCCACGGCAATCATCTTTATCCACGGTCTTCGGTTAAACAACGGTCTCTCGCAAATAACTTTTCAATTTCTTTTGACTCGCGATGTCTTCCTGCATTATTTAATACGCAGGGTCGACACGGGATGGTGTATGCCAACCGCACTAGCTCTACGCTCTGACCTCCACTTTCCCTTGACTTTACCTTTCAATACCTGCTTTTTGCGCTGCTCTTACGTAAATCGCAATTGAAATACCATTTTTTCGATTAACTACTGGGTACTATTGTTAAAGATTGATTGATAAATATTTTAGTAGATACTCATTTTCCTAGATACACAGTTTAATGTTTGAACAAAGAAAGGGATTTATTTTGATGTCAAAATTATTATCGGAAAAAACGTATGAAACGTTTTGCACTTCCGTTAGAATAGCGTTCCTAAAACTTCACAGAAAAGACGTTTTAACACTGCACAAAAGCGAGCGAGTACGATATCTATCGTCCACCGACCTCATCGCAAACAATTAAACGTTCATCACCCCCCCTTCGTTAATATACCTATAACCTCCTCATACACCGCGCGAAGAAGCTCGAGGCGACAATGAAGCGCGAAAGACGCAGAGCTATTTCCCCGCTCGCTGCGAACACAGAGGCATCGTCCCAAGCAATCTCCGCAGGCGGAGGCGGAGGCGGGGGCGGAGGCGGAGGCGGGGGCGGAGCGGCGGCGGAGGTGGAGGCGGCGGCTTTAGGGTGGAGGCGGGGGCGGCGGAGGCAGGGGCGCGAGGGATGGCGGGGCGGAGGCGGAGGGCGGACCGGCGGAGGGCGAGAGGCGGCGAGGCGGAGGGCGGAGCGGGGGCGGAGGCGGGGCGGGAGGCAGGGAGCGGAGGCGGGAGGCGAGGGGTGCGGGGGCGGAGGCGGCAGGCGGGGCGGAGGCGGGAGGCGGAGGCGGAGGCGGGAGGCGGAGGCGGAGGGCGGAGCGGAGGCGGAGGTGGGGCGGATGCAGGGGAGGCGGAGGCGGAGCGGAGGCGGAGGCGGGAGGCGCGAGGCGCCGGGGCCGACGGCTCGCGCTGGCGAACACACATCGACGCCCGCATTCCTCAGCTAAAGAGCGTCGCGCGCGCCGTTGCCGCATGAAGGACCCCCCTACATTGCATTACTTCCTGCCAACTCGTCCGCGGTCGCTTTTCACTGTCAGCAGGCGATTAGCGCGCGTGTAGCGTCGCCCGCGGCCGCCGCAACAATACGGCTACGGCGCCTCCGCCACCGACCAGCCCGCCGCTGGGACACGCCTTACGAAAGCCTTACGGACGGCGTCGGCTCCACCAACGCGGGGCCCCGCGCAGCCGCGGCGCGGCGGAGCCGGGTCGGCGCAGCGACCCGGCCGCCGAAGCCCGCGCCTCGCGAAATAGGCGGGCCGCGGCGATTTCGGGAAGGCGCGGCCGCGAGAGAACACTTAGAAATTTCATTAAATTATTTAATTGTAGATTAAGTGTGTGAACGCGAAGCTTACTGTAATCATTGCTACACCCAAAAGGAGCTTAATATGGTTTTACGATTTAATTTAATGAGCAAGTTAAAATCAGTGTAGATTTATGTAGAAAGCTCTCACGTCTCTTATCATTCCATCTCATTGTATTTCATAATCAACAGTCAATCAAGGTTCATTTCACTCCTTCCTCCTTTCCATATATGACCATAAAAACATTGACTCTTGCGATTGTACATTAAAATGACGGGATACATTCTTTAAATGCACCATATTCCCATTCATAATGTCATTTAATATGCACCACTGCATCATTTCTGACAGTGGAGTGTACTCAAGGCATGTCTTAGATAGTGAGTGAGTGAATGAGTATTAATGTTTCGGCGGATTCAACCACCTTGACCTATTGTTTCTTGAGTGTAGTGTATGTGGAGACGCGGGAGTTGCCATTGTGTTCTCTTACGCTTAAAACGTATGATTACTTCCTTCTTGCGGGGTTTTCCTCCTTCCGGGTATCTGGCCACAACGGGCGGCTCCACCTCAGCAGGGACCTGTATACCGCTCCCGACTTGGTTTTCTCGCGGCATGTGTGAGTACGTGGAGTGCCAAGTGCGAGGGTGTGCTTGGAATGTTGGAAAAGAACGGGAACATGAATGAGGAAGAGCGGATCACACTCCAGGTCGTTGGGCCCTTTGTTAGGGCTATGCTCTGCATTCGTTTGGTTATTGCATGCGGAGAAATCACGGGAAAGAACCTATCAGAGTTGCTTGAGAAGCAGGCCGTTAGAAATTTTCCAGCACCAACGCCTGAATTCGACCAAAGCAAGTCTCCAGGATCAAAACTCGCTTGGGTTGTCCAGCTGGTTGCACTATCCATCGAAGAACATATTTTCTTTATTAATGCGAGACGTGCACGGCGAAAAATAAAAGAAGACTTATGCACTTTTAGAAACAGTGATGAAGAATAGTTTAGTGAAAGCTTCGAGTTATTAAAAAATATCATAGGTAAATACGAGTAAAATGGAAATTTTTCAATAGATTCCCGAATATACGGAATTTATCTGGAAACTTCGTTTAGTAATGAATGTAGGTGATTGATACTCGGATATTTCGTTAAACACTATTGGTCCTATTACAAGAGTAGAGATAGAAAGTCGATCCTACTGAACAATACATCGTGTATTTTTGCATTTAGTTCCGTAACGGACAAGAGACACATTTGTATAACGGACCGAGTCCAATCAAACATTTCTCATAACGTATTATTTCAATGAATCCAACTTCTTAATTTCAACTTAATTCTTGCATTTGGGGCCCGACAGTTGTTAATTTTTTACTCTGTTCAAGGCTGCATATCTAAAAAACAACGTTAACACTCACAGTAAAAACGGCACGGGCTACGACCGTCGTGTTCTCGTATCTCTACACCAGGAAAAGGAAACATCAGGCGTTCCCGCTCGGAGGAACGAGCGGTCCAAGTGGCTTGTGACGGGCGTCTTCACGGGGACACGAGCGGAGGAAAGAGCGGGCGGAGCGGGCGGCGAGTGATAGGTTCAAGCGGGACAAGGGGAGCCCAGTTGCGTGCCGAAAAAAAGAGGGATGAGCGAGGCAATAAGGCATGCGACGTTCCAAAACAGCGGAGTTTGAAAAGCGGAGGAGAGTGTTTGCAGAAAACATGAGATGACAGTTGCGGCAACAGAAGTGGCGCCAAGAGACTGGGGAAAGAGCGGGTTGTATGAAGATATCTGGATAACAGGAGACACAAACATTTGTTTGAGGCATCGAGCGATAGATGTTTAGAGGTCTAACCGAAACGATTGGCAAAATAGATGTGGAAAAGATGAGAACTGGAAACGGGACGATGCGGGGTTAGAAAAAGACGGACAATAAGCGATATGGCAAAGGAATGGGGCTGGGGGGGTTATGCCGTTAAGCTAAATTGCCTGAACCGGGGATAACAGAGGTCAAGTTGTGAAATGAATTTCGCGATTTCTCAGTGAAGCGAGAGATGAGCTGCGGGAGCTCAAGGGCACAAACAGAATGAGTTGGTGATGTACCGAGCTGAGTAAAGGTGTTGGGACGGATCAGGAGTGGTGAAGTTGGCTGGCGGATAGATCTCTCGGGGTGCGAGCGGTACTCGCGGAAGAGGTTGAGACTGAGAGTGGGGAGCAGGCGGAGTGGAAGCACGGGGCCAGGTGCGGGCGAGGCAAGTGCTGGCAGTGAAGGTGGAGGGCAGGGCACATGCGAAGCAACGACGAGTGTGTGTGTATGGGGGGGGCGGAGAAGGAGCGCGAGCGCAGCGCTGAGCAGGGCTGGGGTTGGCGCGACGAGGAAAAGCAAAATGCGTGCGGGAGAGACGGCGGCGCGTGGCGGCGAAAAGAGCGGACGGTGTGAACGGAGCGCGAGAGGGTGAAGGCGCAAGCAGTATATGGGCGGAAGAGGCTTTGAACGGCGGGGTGTGGCGGGGTGTGGGCGGGGGAGGCGGAGCGGGCGGTGTGGGCGGGGAAAGATCAGGCAAAGGGGCGAGAGTCACGGGGAGGAGCAGGCGGTGGACGCGGCGGGGAGCGGGACGTGGACGGGGGCGGGCGGACAGGCGGGGCGGGCGGGGGGGGGAGCGGGACCGCGGGCGTGGCGTGGGGCGGGCGCCCGCGAGAGTTGGGCAGGTAGAGAGCAAGGAGGGCGGCACGGCCCGACCCCGCAGCCGCGGCGGCGCGGTGCGGCGTACCCCAGGGCGCCGCGAATGTGACCCAGTCCCGCGGTGTCCCACCGCGAGCACGCGCGCCCCGCTGCCTCAGAAGGGCGCGGTTACGAGGCCGCGGCGCGGCGCGGCGTTCGCGCGCGGCGCGCTGGTGCAGGCACGCCGAGTTCGCGCGTCACGGGCGCTCCCTCCAGCTGCGCCCGCGCCACAGCCGAAATCGCTTTCTAAATAGAAATCTTTATCGACCGCTGCCCCACTTTGGGCCCGGCGGCCTTTTCTACAACAATGTGCTTGTTGCCCGACCGATATACGCGCGGCGTGTCGTTGCAGTTTCTTTTTGAACACGGTTTTAGAACTGTACACGGGAACCATGCGTCGATAGACAAGTTGACCGGTCTGCCTGAATGATTACTGGGCAATCACCACCGAACCTTCTTGTCTTCCAAATCCTTGCAGTCTATATTGCATTTACATTATGTATTTGGATCGTACTCTTGAGAAGAATATTCACAGAAAACTGCTCGTATGCTTCAGCGTTTGAGTTCGGCAACATACCAATTTTGAATCATTATTGTATCTAAACACCAGGAAACAACAGAGCAGCAAGCTTTTGAGAAATATTTTAGGCAAATGGTTACAGAGATATTGCAATGCAATGTTCACTTTATGCATTCCAATGCTAGGGAAGCTTTTCCTATGAAGAAACTGGGTTAGAACCAGGATGTCGATAATAATTTCGACTTTATGTTGCACGTTCACACACGTGAGTTTGTTCTAGCAGGTTTTCCCACCAGAGAATCAAGAAGTCACAGTAAAAATTTTATCATAATGTATTGCTAAGAAAAAACGCCGATAAAATTATTTTTATTGAAAATGCACGTTTAATAACAACTCCCACGTACGGAACCGTAGATCGAAAACCAATTTCTCAATTGTCACTGTTCTTCCTGCACAACTGTTCCCATTGTACGCAGGTGGTCAGCGGGGCAGTGCCCCACATTGCGGACTTCTGGCGACCTCAGGCATCCCACACATCCGCCGGTCGCAGGGAAGGCGGCCGGGTTGAGGCCGGCCTGAGAACCGGCCACCCACCCCCCACCGGGCCGGCCACCGCGCCCACTCAGCTAATCGGAGGGCGACCGAGCGAGCGTACCGCCGAGAGAGAAGTACTCGCGCGCCGCAAAAAGCGCGGAGTGTGATTTGCGTCCGCCCTGGGCTTCGCCGTCTGCCTCGCAAACCTGCCGCCGCCCGCCCGCCCGCCCGCGCGCGGCGGATTTAAAGTCTGCGCGCGGGTTGCGCAGGCGTCCCTGGCAGTTACTACGCTTAGAAAGGACTCTGGTGCAGAGTACACGAAGGATTTCGGGGCCCGGTACACGGCAGCTGGGTTGGTCGGGAAAAAACTGGGTCCTGGCAATCTTTTGCTCTTTCCACTGACATGCTGCTGATGGAAAGCCACAGCAATGCTAGTTGTAACCTTGGCAACGTTGTTTGGATAACGCGCGACTGGGACAGAGCGACACAGAATGCTCTCGCGCATAGTTATGAAAATGTAGAATGAGCTGTCGTTTACATACTGAAAACTCTGGTCAGAGTTCATGAAGGATGCCCATATAGCGAGCTGAGTTGTCGATAGAGAACCGTGACCAGGCAATATTGGCTATGTTTTCACAGACATGCTACTGCTGTCGGCCCTGATGAAAGCCACAGCAATGTCGGTGTGAAATCTTGGCAACGTGCTTGGACAAGGCGCGACCGGACAGCACGACTCAGAGATTATTCGCGTATGGTTAAGAAACTTTGTGTGTTGTTCGCCTACGTACTGTCGATCAACGTTTGAATCCATTACCACTTCAAAATACAGTTCGTTTTCCTTATGAAAGTTTTTACATTAATGAAAATGGCCTGTGTTATCGAACATTTCTATCACCAATTTTTTAACGCAGTTTTTTCAATTATCTTGAAAGAGGAAGAGGATTATTTTGTTTCTTCATAATCATGTCTACCAGTTTTGCTTTTCAAGCCAATAATGTTACTTAAAGGAAAAGTTGTTGTATGGACGGTAAGAGCGAAGATCGTCGTGTAAAGCACGGTAGACGATAATGGCTTTGTGACGCCCACTCAGAACATCTTTGCTTGCCTGCTCTTCCCTAATAATTTTCCCATCTTCGCCAAGCAAAGCATTTTCCAAATATATGTTTGTGTAAAGTTAACAGTGGCAAGAAGTCGATGGAAAGAATTTCAAAGTTTGTCGGCTCCAAAAAATCGAGAGGCTCTCCACGAGAAAACTTTTCCAGGATACCTATTTCATTAACGTTTATTTAAAATAAAAAAAGTACGACGAATCTAATTTAAAAAAGTTATTAACCAAGAGCCTAATGTATTTAAATATAATAATTTTTTTGTTGTAGTTCACATCATTAATTATCTTTTCCAAAGCCGGATTGTCGTGTACCACCAGACACTCGATTGGATTCAGGAAGCCGCCAGCATCGACCAGCCAGCCGGCCGCAAGACGGAGCAGGGGGCCCAGATGAGGACTCGATGCATGTGTCCCAGTATATCAGTGGGAACACATTTAGGCACGCGGACGCCCGACGCAACGCAACCGCACCTCCACTGCCTACACACGCCACCCGGCTCCGCGCCTCCTTCACTGTCGCGTGCTTTCCTGCACAACGGCTTTATATCTGAGCGCGCCCGCGGTGGTGCCTGCAGCGGCCACAATGTGGATGGGTGTGGGAGGGATGTGGTAAGTGGAGGCGGGGTCGGGAGATGTGGGGGTGGTGGATGCGGAAGCAGACGTGCTGGGAGAAGGCGGAGGACAAGGGCGTTGATGGCGATGACAATGGTTGGTGGCCGTGGCAAGGGCGATGGTGGTGTTTGTAGATTGACGGCGGCGGCCAGCATTGGGGATGATGGTTGGCGAAGGGCGATGGCAGCGGATACCGGCTATGGGGATGGTTGCGTGTCATAGTGGTTGGTCGGTAGTGACGGCACGGTGCGATGCCATGGTGGACTGTAGCGGCTGAAATGTGTGCGTTACGTCGACGGTGATGGCGATGGTGGCGACGGCTACGACGTTGGGGGTTGGTTTGTGACAGTGACAGTGACGAGACGGTGGGTGTTGCGATGGAATTTTTGCGGTTGGCGGGTGGGGGCGGCGCGGGGGCGGCGCTGGCGTCACGCGGGGCGACTGGCGCGCGGCCAGCGCCTGGAAGGTGCACGCGGCGCCGCTGCCCGCGCCGCCCCCACCGCCACCGCACCTCAAGGTGCAGCGGCACAGCGGAAAAGCAGGCTGCATTCGATATACTGGTGAAATGGTTAGACTGATCGCGCTCTAAGCTCGGATCGAATTACGATGAACCCTCCAGAAAATTGCGATGAACGAAGGGGTTTGCGGGGGATTTCAAGGTTCTTCCGTTTACTCCGCTCTCTTATATACTACTGCTTCCACTCATCACGATTATTATTTAATCCAGCACGGTACGTGTCTCGCATTCCCGCATGTGTAGTGAAAACGTTATCTACGCTAAATTACGTTTCCGTCCGAATTATCTCGATATATTTGCGTCATATATGTCAGTCAAACTATATAGTAGACGCATAGAAGAGCAGTTTCTTTCCATTTTCAATCTTTATCCCCTTTAATTTCCGCAGGGGTTGAGAAATTAATGGATGAATTATTTATTGATGACAATGGGAGGGAATTACAAGGATTTGACCAAATGAAGAGTATGTGGCTCGGAATATTTCCAGATTACCTACCATGAAACTGCTTTACCCATTGTACATTTATTTACTCAGTCGGAAATTTTTCTGTAGCTCTGTAGATTTCTTTTTACGAGTAGGCTGCAAGAGAAATTTAATAAAAAATATATTCGTTTATTGGATTACGCCTCTCTGAGTACTTCAGGATGAGAATTTTGTTGCAAATAAAACTATTATATTCACCTCAAAATTATTCCACTTTTACTTTACCTTCAAAAAGCCTTTCTCCCTTTAAGTTTGAAAATAACGCTTAAATGAGATAAATTTTTTGCAATTGTATGTCAAGACGATTATTGCGTAACTACGCTTCCATAACTATACGCGAGTATCTCAACTTTCATCTATTTGTATAATTCTTTTTGGATTTCTCTTTAAAAGGGAAGAGAAGAGTGAACCTTGTCAATGAAAAATGATCGTTACCAGCGTGAATGTGACTTGAAAGTATCAACTTTGCTGGGAGTAAATACAGCAATTACTTAGGGGCCTTATCTTAAGTATCGTATCTCTTTTTATCGCAGTCAACGTGGTTAATGTCGATCATATCTACATTGATTTCACTTATTCCTTTAGCAGTTAACTGGTACAAATGATCACGGGTTGCTTTCTTCAAAGCGCTCTGAACTTGTAAATGGACAGAAAACAGACAATAAAATTCTAAGCAGGTAAAGGCAATGGACTGTATTACAACGTACGTTTGTATAACTTTCCACGAATACACGATAAACAAGCTAACCGGTTTGTCCAAGAGGTGACAAAAAGACAATCTTGTCGTCACATTGAAGCAATTTTTGTTTAACTGGCTGAATCAAAATTCCAACACAAACAAGCATCAATGGTTTATCGTTTAAAGCTGGAGAAGTGAGTTATTACTTCTGTCTCATACACTAGAAAACCACTACTGAAGAATAGAACTGTTTTCTTTTCAACCATTCTCGCCATCTAAAGAATACTCCGAAATATTTACTACGAATTGCCTCAATATTCATTTATTTATGAACGTAAAATTAGAACGAAAAAATGTAATCAGTACTTACTGAATATTCGTCTCAGCGGTTAATCTCGCTTGAAAGACCATATTTATTCCCTCTCGCTTTTAGTGAGCTTGCACTCAGCTGCTATTTAACCCCGCGGTTGACACTCCAAATAGCTTCTCCGAGCAGTTCATTACCTCTTCGCCCTGTGAACCGCTTTGGACGCGTCATCACGGAGGGTCGCAGCGAGTGACGCGCAGCCTCGATTAGTCGTTCACGTTTCATTATACATTACACCGCCGTCGTGACTTCTACCTGTACCATACCGATTGGGAAAGCAGGGAGGTAAACGCGCATCTTTCTGCGTCGAAGTACAATACCCTAGAGGTAGCAGAAAACCAAGTTACGTAAGTAGTTCAGGTCTTCAATATTTTATTCATTTAAATCTGTAAATTATTGTTCCTTTCCATACATATTTTTCACATAAATGGAAAGCAATGTGGATCAATCCTCACAAAAAAATGAACAGTTTACTAAATGTTTACTAAATATGAAACTCAACCTAAATCTTCTAGATTAAGACTTCTTAAATGCTTTCGTTAATGATGAATCCTTAGGTGACTACTCGAGAAATAACAGTGACTACTAGAAGAGTAGCAATTTCTGCTACATTTTCTGTGTTATTTGTCGATGGGTTTACGAGTCAACTACGTACCACCTCTCGGGCAGGCACATTTGGAGCGGTTGCTTGCTGGCTTCGCCGAGCGATATTAGGTCGCTGGAGCCATCGACATGGCTCGCGCCGACACGCGCGTTCTCCGATCGCGCCATGACTTCACCCACGTGACCCTTATGCAAATGCGGAGACCTTCGAGTGGTTCTGCGAAGCGTCGGCGTCGGCGGCGGCAGCGACGAGGGCGTCGCCGGTACGGCGCAATGAATCATGCGCGCGTTTTATAATCCACGTTGTCCCCGGGAAAACCTGTGAGCGACAGCCAGCCCTTCGCTGACGCTCGACGCGACGGGGATGGGTTTAATCGGCCTGAAAAATGCATGAGGTGCGCGTCGGAATACGCTTTGCGGATGGGGTGTACAGCCGTGGATAGTATGTACGTGCTTTAAGAACACAACTGAAATAGACAGGAGTGTTTCTTTATATTCCTTGTAAATAGAGCTTAACTGGAGGTACCACACCGTAATTTAATATAATGTTTACATTTTAAGAGTATTATTTAGCGTAGTTAAGTAAGAAATGCAAAATATGCTTCAATTTAGTAACTTTCAGCGTGTTTATTTACGTAAGAAAGGACAATTAAATCACCTCGAATCCAAAAGTGCCTCAAGGCAATCCGTTCTTTTCAAATATCACATCTCTAAAAAGTAAGTTATACTTACGGTTACCTTGGTTGAAGCCTATCCAAAACTATCTTAATTTTGTCAGCACATCTAGAAGGCTAAATAATGTTACCCGTGCGTTTTGCAATTGTAATAAATTAGCCCTTACACATTTCAAAAATGACATTTTTTACATTTTTTCACAAAAAAGTGGGAGCATCTAAAACCAACAGGTGCCGATAAAAATCAAAACACATTCATGCACTTGCAGTTTCTATTGTACCGTCGTTCATTCAAACCAGACTCGATACCTTCGCAAGGCAGGAAGAGGAAACATGCTAACATTGTCGATGACGAAGCTAAGATGAAGGCGTGACTGAGTTGAAAGCTGCTTCAAACCCCCTCGTCTCACGTGCTTCAGATTAAGAGGAACTCTTACAAGAGGCACCTGCTCAAGAAGCTCGAGTGTTCTTGGTACTGTGCCCTTTCTAAAGTATCTTCAAGATCAATCGTTTGAATTCAATTGCTCACTCTCATCGGAAAGCAATATCCTTTGCTGTTGAAACGCGAAAGACGTCCGGAAATTGTTTTGCGCTTTCCGCCGAGTATTTTGCATTCAATTGGTCTATTAGAAGGTAACAGAAAGACGTTTCTTGTAGGCATTTTCAGTTCAACGCGGCTTTAAGTGGCCACCGCATCACAGGTGTTGCAAAAATATACACATTAGAAGGCGCTACTCTTAGTAACATGCTCTAAACGATACTGCGAACGAGTGGGCGTAGCTCCCAACGACGTGAGGAACGTACAAGACGTCCTTGTGGGCAGCGGAGAGTGGGGGACAGGTCTTAGGCAGTCTTGCGCTCGCAGCTACTTCCAGCACTCGCCATATTATTTCATTCTGCTGGCAGTCGAGCGCGTAGTTTATGCAAACCCTTTTATGGTAATAGGTAAGCTGCCGAGATGAGAAGATTACTAGTTACAAAGTGACACGTATGTCCGTAGAAAAAATACTACTGTACTTTTGTAGCGATATTTTCCAAACGTTAGCTGCTTTGAATGTTCCGAAACGGCACGATTATGGCACAGTTACTGTATTATCTTAGTTGCGCAATTCAGAAATCGGTATGGACTCATATAGTTAACATGCTTCGCCACATAGACAAAACTAACGACTCATAGTGAGGTATAGACTTTCTTAAAATTATGTTTTCAAAGACTGTAACACTTGTGTAAGCCCCAATATTTATTTTTAATAGAAACAACATTTTTAAGACAATGGATGTTTGTATACATTAGAAAGAAAGGCAACACACTTTTACGTTTATTTCTTTATTTTACGTTTCATTAAAACTACCATTCTAGTACCGTATTTTACCCTGTTATTCAGTATTTCTCAAACCTACAATTTTACAAAAGAATACTTCCAACAATTTAATGTTCCAACAGTTACAAATGCATTATCAGTCAATTTCTCTTAGAGATCTTTTGCGGTCATTCACATTCAGATCATATATCAAGTATTCCTTCGCGAAAGCTCCCCGATAGTGGAGACTTCATCCCTGACAGACTGGTGACACACTCGAGCAGGCCACCTCACGTGCTCATTGTGTCCTCGTGGAGGCAAGTGGGTGGCGGCGGCGGCGGCGGTCGTGCAAAGGCTGAGCGCGCGAGCTAAGGCGTTGGAGGCGCGCGCTGCTCCGCTGATATCAGAGCGCGGGGGTCATCGACCAGCGGCCGGCTGCCTGGCCGACCGACCGACCGACCGACCGACCGACCGACCAACCGACCGCTCCGCCGAGGCAGCCCCGCTCCGCTCCGCGCCCCACCCACCACCGCCCGCCGGGCCGTGCTCCACCGGCCAGCGCCGCCGACTGTACACCCTTTGAAGCCGTCTGCTCTACTAAACCCAACTATCCGGGCCACACCCAACGCAAGCAACAAACCAGTAGACATCGGCGCTACCAACTTGACAAGCGAAAAACCCATGTAAACACGGCTGGGCGAGCGAGGAGCAGCGGCGATGGAGGCGGCGGCGGCGTGGGTGCGCTGCCCACGTGGGGAATGCGGTCAACCGCCACCGGCAGCACCACCGCCGCCGCCCCCGCCGCCGCAGCCGTCTTCCCCGTGTGCGCTAATTAACAGCTAAATTATCCGGCGTTCGCTGCGAGCGAGCGCTGCACCCAGCTTAATATCATGCCCCGCGCACCCAATTATGCTAATGCGCCCGAGGCGGTGGTAGCCGTGGCAGCGACTGAGCAATGGAGGTGGCGACGACCGCAATAGTGGGTACGGTGAGACTGTGACTTCGGTGGGGGTGGCTGTGGAGTACGGGAATACCGACCGCTATGGTAAAGGAACTAGCAAGAACTGAGGAAATTGTGAGGGTAGGTTCAGCATCGATGTTAATGAAGAAAACATGTTTGCTAGAATAGTGGGAATAGTACCCAGCGAGAATTGGTGGGGCAGAATCGGAGATCTGGATTAAAGGTAGTGGGAATGGACGATGTAGCCTGCACCTAAATATATTACCGTAGGGCGGTAGACGTTGGAGTCGAAGAATATTATTTTAGAAGCAATATTGACCGAATTGTGGTTTGTAGCCAACATAGGGAACATTGTGAGGAGAAAGGGATGATGAATGGGAGTAAGGTGGCAAAATAAAAGGAGTTAATGGAGATGAGAAAATTCTCTGCCAACAAATGACACACAATACTTGGTGGATGCGAAGGTGTTGGTGTCGTTGTAATCGGACCCAAAGAAATCTGCACAGACAAAAAAAAAAAAAAGAACTTGTTGATTAGATGGGCATATTGCAGGTGTATCCTTGAGATGATGGCGTAAGGTGGAGCCGGATGGGTAATGAAATTCCGAAGGACGAATACGAGGATTTTGGCGGAAGCGCAGGGGCGGCGAGGTGGGGAGGCGTGGCGTTGGAGGAGATGGCGGGCGCCCTGCTTCTAATCCGACCGCGCGCGCTCTGGGGGCGGCGCAATTTACGAGTGATACCGAGCCCGTTTCCCGTCCTGTTGGGACCGTCCTGTTTACACTGATGGGCCGCGATAAAAAGCGTTGAGCGACTTGAACGTCTCGCATTATGGGCGGTAATTTGATGTGATTTGATATTCAAGGATATAAATGTCTCATATCCATATGGCTTTGATGTGTTCGCGTACGTCTATCCGCCGGTCGTATACCACTTTGGAAGCGAGCGCGGCGGAGGCGGCGGTGGAGGCGGAGGCCGGCGGCGGCTGGACGGAGTAAGACGCGCTCGCCATACAGTAAAAACGTCTTCCGGAAGGAGGCGATGCCGAGGACGCGGGTTCGATCCATGGAAATGAGCCGGTCTCCGCCGGTAGACAATCATCTACGGCTGGCTTTATGGTTGTGGGTCGATCGAGATGCGCTTTTTCCCGCGTGATGGGGTGCCTCGCGGAAAGCGGGCTGTTCGTCCCGTCGGGGGAGTCGAGTGAAAGGGGCTCAACATCTTGATGTGACTGGAGCCTTTTTTAGCGGTGCCGTGACATGTAACTTAGGCGAGTTGCGATCTCCGTTTAAGTTAAGGGTCTCAGTCACCATTTTGAGATCCGTAAGTTGATGTCGTCTCAGAGATGATACTTTGCTGTAGAAATTGGTTTGGTAGTAATGATAAACTACAGAAGATGCATTATGATCAATGGAAACTCTATATGGCCGAATAGGCGAAGAAAACAAATATAAAATTCCAGGAGGATCATACTCATTACTTATATCACTTTCAGTTAATGGATCTAAAAGTTGAAATAATTGTCTTTGGGTATCTCGACCATTCCCCTGGACGGATCTAATGATTACTCTTTACTCACTGCAAGTGCGGCCACCTAAGTGTGTTCAGGTCTGGAGGCTGCCCCAGGCGATGTATGAGATCGTGTTTCTTTATAACCTTGAGACAATGGAACCGCGACTGTACGACACGAACTGTTCCGTTGCTTAAGCCTGCGTTCCAATTGGCTAACACTCGAAGTAATATGCGGCCAAGTACGGAGTTGAACGGAAAAAGATTGTGAAACAGTAGTGCCTCTGTGTGATTTCAACTGCTTGAAATGGAGGCTTCTATTCAATAAATGCACGAATATGAGTTAATGAAATATTACTCTTCGCCAAGAAAAGTATATCTAAAATTTAATTCCATAATAATACTCAATAATCACTGATTGACCACGCTCAAGACGCTGGAATGTAATCTTGCTTCGGTTGATACGTATTACGTAATAACAAACACTGGAGGCGTCAAGAAAGAGCGGTGAATATGAAATACAAGAAATAACTGAGGTAGTGGAAGAAAATATGGGCAATAAATAGGGAATAGAATACTATTATATCGAGCACGAAAGCAATTCTGGAGAAGCAGAAAAGAAAAACGGTTCAGCAACACGCTCTACGAGAAGACACGGTTATTCTCGCTCGTTTTCTCACGAATGGAAAGTATAAATCGTGGTATATAATTCATTCAGAAATAAAAGAGAAAACATAATATTAATTTTTTCCTGAAATCACTTATTATATAACATAATTTGAGACTCAGAAATTCTTCAAACTTTTTAGAATTAAATCTAGAGTTCTCTTACGTAAAGCAATGCTTCTCATTTTACATTGTCATTATTTTAATTCGATAACTTTAGAAGTTGCATTGATACATTATTAGTGAAAAACTATTTAAAAATTTAAGAATATTTCCTAAAACTAGAACCTGTAAGTTTGAAAGATGCTCTTTGTCCAAGCTAACATTCGGACACATTCTCAATGAGCTGGAACACATTCCCGCATTAGAAACAAAATTCTTGCTACTGTTTTAAACATACTGAAATTCAATGGAAACGCCTTTTTGCTGGAGAACGCGTATCAATATTATTCATTTAATACATAATTAATTGATATGTAACATTCACTCTTGTTGGTTCGGTATTCAGAATGCAGATGAAGATGGAAAATGCATGTGTATCTCACGCTTTTTAATACGTCCCACAACTAGAGCCTGCCTTCAAGAAATTATTGTGAATATTAAAAGACGAAATGGGCGGTCTGCGTGCACCTCTTGGATCCCTCAGCATACCTGCAGTGGAAGTGTTCCGCTTTGAGCCTCTCGCCCGCGGCCGGCGCAACGGCAGCCGCGATCACGCACACGCGCACGTCAACGTCAGGCACGCGCGCCTACACCGCGCCACGCCGCGCCACGCCACGCCACGCCGCGCCGCGCGCCGCCCATTAATGTATTCCAAAATTTATAATTTATGGAAGACATCATCATTACCGAACAGAGGAGCCATTTCTTTCACCTAAAGCAAACACGTATCCATCAATCCGCCGGGGGTAATTAGTGTCGACAGCCGCGAATTAAGGGGAGGGGTGACGCCACCCTGACAGTGTGCACACGACGGTGCCGCCGCCGCCGCCGCGGCGCGCGTGGTTGGCCTCGATTAATTCCATTTGCATCGCGGACCGCGCGCGCGCCGACGGTTAAGACTTTATTGGGCAATATTTCATGGTGCTGCCGCCGCCAAAAGCTAGCGCTGATGACGGCCGCTTTTTGTTGCGGCCGAGGTGGACGGCGACTGACTGGACGACGCG
>BOPP01000016.1:3343327-3354398 GCA_017312745.1 Gryllus bimaculatus | reverse complement strand
CATGCCGTATCAACTATTTGATGCACCAAGAAAATATACTTCTTACTGGTGCACTTACTGAACAAAATTACAACAAATTTTGGTTTGGAATGAATCTCCGCTTATCAACAGGTAATACGCTTCTTCGCTAAAAGTAATTGATGGAAATTCCAACGGGAATAGCACAATAAATCGGCTGGCTCTCAAGCGATCTGGAATTCTTAACTGCCCTGACGACTATGGTAGCTGCTCTGATTCTCATGCAACCTGGAACCTGTTTTGCAGAGCAAACCAAAGCCACATGCCACTGCCTCCTTTCTCCTCATTACAGCGCTCGGTGCCTTCTTCGTGTACCAGGCACTGCGAGATATTTATGCATATGTACCGGTAGAGGAATTAGTCACGTGTGCATTTTTTTGTGTATCACTATCTCAATTCGATTTAATAATGTCGTTCTTCATGGATTAAAACATAATGGATTCTATTTGTAAGCACGATCGAAGAATGATTTTGGCAAGTTCTTGAATAGTAATCACAAAAACGATGGGGTGCAAATAATTGGTGCAGCCATTAGCGCCTTTTTTCTCTTTTCCTGTCCAGGCAATCCTTAAGTCAGGAAGATTGGATGGAAAGTCTTATACCGAATGGAAAGCAACAACTATGACAGTAGAAGTACAGGCAAGTCGATCGGCGTTGGTGGGTGTTCATCGCGATAGCGAAATGAACAAAAGTAACAAGGGGTTATCAAGTCCGGAACCTTGTTAGGACAAGGAAGCTCAATGAATTGGTAAAACGAAAAATTGGGAGGGGGATGGAAAAGCAGCAAAGGATTCGATACGCTGGATAGGGAAGGTATTTGAAAGAGAAGAGTGTCTGCGGATTATGAACGACGAGGAGGCCAATATGAGACGAAAGACATGACGATTCTTAGGGCAGAAAGATCAGGTTAACCAATTACCTTCATATAACATTAAGAATAGGTTTAGATTGATATCTGCCTACACCTTCACACATTCAAGTTCACGATTTTAGAGATTTTAATTCTATTACACGTTATTATACGTGACAAAGGTCTGGCCATCAGATCTGTCCTTCATGTATCAAATGCAGAAATCTACTGCATGAAACTATCGTCTTTACTTCTCCTCCAAGGAAAGGCATACGGAGGATTTTGTAGCCCACAAAATTCACTGCTTTGATCGGATTTGAACCTGCGAAGTTGGGTCCAATACGCTAACTGCTACAGCAGCGACGTCAGCAGATGCTGGCTCTTATGAAGAGTCATCAAGGGGGAGCTGGTGGGCGATGGCACAGCAGCGAACCGGAGAAGGGGCGAAAGACGAAGGGGAGAGGGAGAGAGAGAGAGGGGGCGGGGACGATCCGATTGTTCCGAGGCGCCCAGGTTCGAATCTCGCTTCCCACGGGCGGCGCGCCCTGCTTTCTCGCGAGCGGCCTTTTACCCGCGCGGCGCGTAACCGCCTGGGCAGGTGGCGTGGGACGGCCCTAATGGCGCCCCAGCCCCCGCCCCCGCTCCCTGCGCTCCCTAAACGGCGCGGCGAAGAGTGATCTCTCCCGCCGCGAGGAGCTCGAAAGCTGCCGCGAAGCGGATTCACCCTTCGGATGTTCACACCGTCCTGGTACATTGACATTAAACGTATGCCTTTACACCCGTCATAAATATTCATAGACTCCCATGTAAAAGCTCATTGAAGAGATCGCAGCATGAAGCATATAACTCATAAGTTTTACATGTGCATATTTCGAGATCTGTTTGTAAATAGACGTTCCTATTTCAGCTATTCTATATCTGTGATTTTTTGAAACAAAAAACCTAACGGTTTTATACTTGTCTGTATGGTGTATTCATGTATTTAGTATTTTACGTAATGGAGTTGTAAAGTGATTCGCTTTTCATGTCTAAGCAACAATAAATATACGGAATTTTCACGTTAATATCACAAGTCCACTTAATTCCGTGCAAACATGAATATTAAAATGTAAAATATGCTCGGAAGCACTTTTCTACTGCACTCATAAAATGCTGGAAAATTGATTTTCCCGCTCTGGTGTTGGGAAGTTAAAGGAGAAACTTGGTTGAGAGCATTTCTTTGAATGCGAAACTCCCCTTGAAATCAACGGCGGTGCTAAAAAGCAAAATGGGCGCGACGCGTCTTGGGAGCCGTTAAGTCCGCTACGCGTCGCCAGGGCGCGGGGCGGGCGTCGGCGCCGCAGGGCGTGGGTGATTCGGAGGGCGGACGCGCGCGGTAGCGGCGTCTGCGCAGGACGCAAGGCGTCGCGACGCCGCCGCGCTGCGCACGGCCCGCCATTGATCATGAGCCCGGGCCTTCGCTCCGCCCTGCCCGCCCCGCCCCGCCCCGACAACGTCGCCTCCGCGTTAATGGAGGCGGGGGCGGCAGCGGGGGAGGCAGGGGCGAGCGGCGCCGAAGTGGGGACAGCGAGGGGGAGCGGACCGGGGTGGCAAGTGCCGCCTGGTGAGGTAGGTGGAAGCACGGAGACGCCGACAAGAACGTTCATGAGACAGCGAGGACGTAGGAGAGAACTCGCGAAGGAATGTGTGAGTCGAGAGAAGCACGCGGTTTGTCTAACAGAAAACGAACGATGTTCTGTCGAGATGTCGCGGTTGGAAGACTGATCGGGTGCGGGAGATTGGAATCAGCCATGGAAAAGTTAACAACTGTAGTTAGAGCCAGTAAATGAAGTGAGAACAGCAAGTAATTTCAACGAACCGATCATTATGATAGACTTATAATTACAGTCGTGTAAGAGATTATCTGTACCGTTATAAACAGGTGATCCAAAAGAAGGAAGCTGTGGTTAAAAAGAGTACGGAAATTAGTCGTTCCCTAATGAAACAAATACTTTCAGCGATTTTGCCCACAGTTCATTGTATGTGCAATGGCATTGTTCCGAAAGAGGTAACTTGAAAATTCCATTTATTTCGCAGAAGGCATGAAACAAAACTATCAGCTAAACGTTCCACCTCTTAGTTAACACGCGTGCGAGCCCACCCACGCCTTCACATATACACACACAGCGGAGCATGTGTGTGCTTTCAGCGCGTGAGTTCGCGTCTTCCGGGTAAAAGTCTGCTTTATCAGATGCATCGGTACAGCGGCCCGTGGCGGCAGAGCGGAAGTGTGACGTCACGTGAGGAGAGGCGCCTTCGAGCAGTTGGCAGCTCTCGCATTAGGAAGTTCTCGACCCCGCGCGCACGCAGAAATGGTTCCCAGCGCCGCGGAGTGAGCGATTAATTAATTAGACTAATGGCCGATGATGAAGTGTTTCGCTGAGGAGAAATTCTTCTCACATTTGCACCCGCCCTTTCTTCCCCTTGAAGGAGCAGTGGCTAGTCTCAATTAAATAGTTCAGAATTTGAATATTTTTTTCTAAAAAAAGGAAATGATTTTATTTGGCAAAAAAATTTTTAGGCATCAATATTTATATTTTTTTTCGAATTTCAGAACTACAACAAGGTATCATCATAAGCATGACGTTCACAAATTATTTTATTGCTCTTTCCTCAGACTGTTTGCAGAGAAAGTGAATGAAAATAATACAATGTACGAAATGAAGCACCAATCATTCTTACAGACTTAGACACACAGTTTCATTTCTTCCGAACACACTGGGACAAATCACTTTTCACGCGCTTTCTTACAGTCTGTGGTATCCGCAACGGGATAAAGAAGGAGCCGGTCAGTGAGATTATACTTTCCATTTTCCTTCAACCTTCCTTTCATAGAGTCTACTTCGTCCATAAATACCCCACAGGTAGTTCCGCCACCGCCGCCCCCCGTCCCTCCGCCCTGTCCGCGTTTCCTCCATTGTGCGGCGCGCAGGAAGCGACGGCGGCGTCGCGACGCCCCGCGGAGGCGGAAGTTGCGCAGCGGCGCCTTGCCACACCGCTTATTAAATTCCCGAAACCCGCAAACGGCAGCGCCCGCCGCTTGGCCTGCCTCCTCACGATCCCTCTTGCGTTCGCGGTGGGGAGGAGGCGGGGCTTGGAGGGGAAGGCGGAGGGAGATCGCGGCTTCCGCCGGCAAAACGCGCGCTTCTCCACCCCCGCGCGTCACGCGCCCACGCTCCGCACAATGGACGCCCTGCGAAGACGCCCGCAATGCTGCGCGACTCCGACTCCGACTCCGACACCAGGGGCGCCCAGAGCAAACAAGAGGGAGGGGAACTAGGTTCATGGGAGTCCCTTATTTCAAGAAAAATTCGAACCCTCAAAAAAGCGTGAACAGAATTCATCTCACCATACAACAGAAATAACTCATAGCGGTTCATTTGCATTAAAAGTACTTATATTTGTGTTTTGGATTGAAAAGGTGTCGGGGCCCCAATGAAGCCGAGGCCCGGGGAAGTTGCCTACGGCGTTCGCGTCAAAAGCCTATTTTACACGATCATTTTTTTTTTTATCATTTGTTGATGCAAAAATGACCGTGTAAATCAGTCTTAAGCGACTCGGTGTCTCTCGGCGCCAGGTTTGACGGACGGGTCGCTTGGAAAACTGGGTTGGTTTCTCAAAATTTCTATTTCAAACTCATTTTCTCCCTTGAGTGTATTGTATTCCTTGCTAGTAATCATTTTTATCAAAATTCAGCTTGACATTACACCATAATCTAATTTATTTTATTTTTAGTAATTTTATTTCTATAATTTTTTAACAGACTGAAATTGAAGATAACTTAAAGAAAATAGATTGTACTTACATCACTTGTCCTATATGTGATGTACATGATTTTTGCACCGTATTAGTCATTTACAACCTAGAGGAGCAAAGTGAAGTAGATGACAATCTCCGCTAACATAAAATGTATTTGCATTTTCGTTTCTAGTTCTATCCCTTACCAAACGTGCTGTGCTCAATATAATTTTTTTAATGAAATAGCTTTATTAAAAAGTATTTTTTTTATTCTGTAATGTTGTTCATTAATACAAAACGATATATTACTTTACTACTGTAAAAATAAACTAATTTAAAAAACATCAGGATGTTTCTCACAAATTAGTTTTGACATTTAGTGTCACAAATATATTTTTTTCGGCTGCTGCTTTCAATTTAATCGATGTCGAAACTATACATTAATGAAGACACTCGGTCTGATCGTGAACTTTCGAATTTTCCCTATCGGCGTCCTTCACAGGGCAGGTCCATCGCAATTGAGCACGGCCGATGGCTGCTTCTGTTGTTCTGGGGACGTCGCTACGCAAGAACATGACGCGATGTTTTCCCCCATCTCTCAGACGATTGTTTGCCTTGCGGCCTACCGCTACAATGTCGAAATGATGTACAGCAATAAAATATAAGAATATAGAGAGATTTTCCGGGAGACACTTTCTATTAGGACTTATTTCTTCCCGCAAAGAAGAACTTGCAATGCTCGGCTGTTCGTGTATTACTCGCGTAAGGCTTTGGAAAACAAGACTGCGTTTCTAAAAATGCGTTCCACTTCATTCGCTCGTGAAAGTACAGCAGCCCTTTCTCCAACATTGAGCGCTCATTGTCTGTACGCTATGGTTGCCCAATACATCCTGAGCCTACTTTCACGTTGTAATTGGCAATGAAGTTTACCTTCTGTTGTGTGGAATAACCTATATTGTCGAAGCATACCGTAGGGTCAGATTTTTCTTCCTTACTTTCTCATAAAGACTAGTTGAGTTTTCGAAAAAATAGAACTGCCTACGAAACCAAAGATGTCAACCTTGCGAGGACAGATAAAAATGCACTAAAAAGACCCCCCCATATGACTCGGAGACGCCTTCTAACGATAAATATAACACCAATAAAACGGGTTTAAATATAAAAATACAGTAAATATTTGAATTTACCTGAAAAAAATTATTTATTTTGATAACTCAAAATAATACGAAAAAGACACTGACAACATTACGTTTCTTCAAACTGTGAAGAAAACCCTAGTATATTACAATCACGATGAAAAGTTCTGGTCGAACATATGGACGAAAACAGAATCTCACTGATGGAAATTGCCAATAAAAACATAAATTCCTCATCCCCAAACGACCAAAAACCCCTTCAAATGCGATGATGGTGTAATATATTGCCTCAGACACACGTCACAATTTTCTTCCTTGCAGAGAATACGAGAAGTGGAGCACTATAAAAAAAATCCGCATGCCCAACTCAACAGCGGTATCTCTATTCCCGAAAGGAGCCCGCAAGAAGGCGCAAGCAGCCCTCCAGTAAAGCGCCTGCGCCCTTCAGGCCGTGACCCGCGCGGCCCAACTATGATACGGACCGTTCTTGGGCTTCTTGGGCGATGCCCGCCGACAGGGCGGGGGGGGGGCGGGTGGGTGGGTCACGGGCGGAGCGCGGGCGGCGCGGCGGCGCCGTGCGGGTGGCGCGAGCGCGCGGCGGGCGTGGGCCATGGCGGAGCGGGCGCGGGGGTCCGCGGGGGCGGGCGGGGGGATCGTGGCGGGGTCGGGCGGGGGCCGCGGGAAAAAAGCGCCGGACGCAAGAAGCGGGCGTCTGGGCGGCGCCGGGCGGGGCGGAAGTCGCCCCAGGCCAGTGATGAAGCGAGGACGGGCGCGCGGGCGTGTGGTGAAGGCGCGCCAAATGCTCAGGAGGAAGCCGCTGCAAGCAATAAGGAAGGGGAGGCGATGCGTGTTGGCGACCGAAGACTGTACGTCTAGTACACGCGTGATGGTTGCAGCAATGATGCTTTATTTTACGTGGCGAGGCCGTCTTTCGCCTGGCCACGCAAATTTCGCTAAACTTTCACCATCTAGCAGAAAATAAAGGTACCACTTGGGTGAGGAAACAGGGAATTTTAATTTTTGCTTAGAGGCTTCTTTTAGCTATCAAGATCTTTTACATGAAGTAAATCTACAAAATACGACAGCCGACATAGCCGACAGGGAGCTTACTTCCCCTGCAAATGAAAATAAACGAAAGATTGTTTCGAGCTTAAAAATCCGCGGAATATCACACCGTCTGGCTAAATGGGGACGAAGATGTCGCTGGATGAGGATGCAGGACACGAGTCATTAGGAGGTTGAGAGGTTGAAGCCTGCAGGGGCTGGGAAAAACCGCGAAGGAGAAAAAGGGAAAGAAAATGTCCGTGGTTGCAGATGCAGACAAGTCACTGGAGTGTTGCGGGCACAGGGGGTGAGCAGGTGGGGGTGGAGGCAGAGACGGGGAAAATAAGTAAGAGCAGCAGTACCCAAGCTCCTGAGAAGAATAGAAATGACGGCAAAAACTTCACCGTACACTTCATATAAGTCTGAATGGTTTGGATGCGTTTGCCAGGTGGTTCACGCGGAACGGAGAGGTGGGAAGTAGAAATTAAAGTCTAGTCGGGAGCAGGGAGAAACGAAAATAACTTGTGGAGCATTATGAAATTACAGGCGAGGTTGGCAACAGATGCGTTCGGGGACAATGTACGCGGTCTCGGACCAGCCGAGACGGACGTATCTGAGACGGACAGAAGGCTGCTAGCGGAAGGGACTCAACTGAGGTGGCAGGGACAAAAACGGACACGTCCCGCCTGGGGATCGCTGGAATGGGAATTAGATGGCAGCCTGCGGAATGGTAACTTCAGAGTGGGAAGTATAGTAAGGAGACAAGAATTCTGACCGAGGCGAGATGGACGCAACTGCGGAACGGCCACCGCACAGAGAGGGTGCTGGAGTGGACGCGGAAAGCAAAGGGGAAGGGGAGGACAGGGGAGAAATGAGGACGGGCGCCTGTCGCGGGGACGAGCGCAGCGGCGGCGGCGGCGGCGGCGTCTTGAGCGGGGACGGGAGCGGCGACTTTTTCATCCGGGGCGGAGGGATGCGCGAGTAACGGAATCCTCGCGAGGCGATGAAAGGACGGGCCTTGTGTCGCCGCCCGCACCCGTGAATGATGATCTCTGAGTGGACAGCGTTGTCCTTCTCCGGGCGGTGTCGCTGACGGTGGAGGCGGCAGCGGCGGCGGCGGTGGCGCCGGGACGCAGGGGGGCGGCGAGCCGCGGGCCTAGCCGCGAAGGGGGCCTTGCCTTGGGCAGGCAGGCGACAACAGCCGGCGCTGTGTGCGTGCGGTGACTCAAAGGATCACACACTGCCGTTCTTCAAAAGCGCGAGCTGCCTCTGGCTGGGGGAGGCCGGAACCGGCATGCATACACAGACGTTAATGTGAAAGCATGTCCGACAGTAGGAATGACGACGAAACGTCATTAATGTGTGTTTTTATGCCCGTGACCCATGTATTATTCATTGATGTAACTGTAATTCTCTTTACGTTTCTCGTGAAGGGTCTTAGAGTGTTTCTCTTTTTTAAAATTATATAATGCACATTAGAAAGCTGCGTAATTCGTCCGTTTCCGAAAGAAGAGCGGTGAGGTTTAAAAATGTCGACGACAATAACTTCAAAAAAATCAATAAAAAATTTCTATTATTCATCTTCTTGCAAAATCAGTTAGATTAATTTCTTTTAATTTTGTTTTATACCGAGAGTCGTGCTTTGCCTATGAACAAGTGGACGAGAGTGACCCGTTTCAAGTGGCATTGCTGCAGGCTTATTTATCACGCGTCGTTTACACGAAACACGCTCATGGGGTCATTTGCGAGTAATTATAGGACAAGAATTATTATAAATTGCTTACACGTACGAATGTTTACGTAATACGAGTTGAGAAACAAATCGTGATATATGAAGTAGGTAGTTTAGTTTCATATGCTCGCGGTTTATTGTGATTAATCGTGTATGTTGAAAGAGAGGTGCGGGAAACAATAGCCAGCCATATGTTAATACGAATTGTGACGTAATAATTGGGGACTTGGAATAAAAGGATTGAGTCACTGATTCCGTAGTTCAGTAAAAGGCCATACGGATACTGAATCGAGGACACAAATGAACGGAAACGAAAGTCCTATATCATTAAACAGAGTAATATTCAAGTAACGTTCGCAAATTCTTAAGTAAGATTCGAATTATTAGTTGTATTTTCAACTGTTATTGCATGCAACCATATCAAAATTGCCTCCGAAAATCTAGATTATTCAACATGTCACAAATCGCCCACAAATAGCGAAAGGTAAGGGGGATTTGCGTATATTCGTCATCCCAACAACACATTGCTCTTCGTACAACGGACACTTGTGAATGATAGAGTTAGATCATTTTCCCTAAACGCTACTGTAGGAGAGATTCCAACTGCATTATCGGAGAAGATATTTTTTTTACGATATTGCGCAATCGGGGATATTTTGGTCATCCGACGAACGTCGGCTTTTAAATAGTATTGCCATTTCAATTATCAGCATTTTTTTCGGCGTTATCTCAAAACGTTGTAGAACATTACAGGAGGCGTCGGAGGAACCGCTCGAAAAAGTAAACGACGTGAGCTGAAGAGCCGAGATATCACCGACTCCCTCCGCGGAAGCCTTCGGTTACACCAAGCATCTCGCGTCGCCCTCCCCATCCCTCGCCGCTCCCAGGCCGCACGCCGACGCATTAGTCTCCCTGGCCGCGCTGTTCGTCAGACGTGTTTATGGAGTATCCGCGCTTCAGCCAGATACTTTATCGCCTGAGCACGCGCCCGCCCGACCCACGCCGCGGCGGGCGGGCGGGCGGCGGAGTCTCAGGTGTCGCCCACCCGTCACCGGGCGTTTCGTGGTGAAACGCGCGGAGCACCCCTCCATCTCCCGCAAGCGGCCGCGCCGCCTCCGGAGCACGTGTCGCGGGAAGCGAACGCGGGAAGGCCGCTGCGCAGAGGATTTCGGGGGGTGAAGGGGGCGGTTCGGGACTCGAGGAAACTGGAACACAAGAGGCAGTGGCGCGCGAGGTGGACGTGAAAGGGAGTGGGCGGACGCGGTGGGTGTGGTCAGAGAGGATCCGCGTACGGTCGAATTCGCTTGCCGGTGAACGCGGCCGGGTATGGCCAAATATTTCTGGTACTCGTTTGAGCACAGGTGCGGCCGAATGCATCGGATGTCTTCTAGAACTCTACCGGCCTTTCATCACACCTGAACGATAACACGTGAATCTGAATTTTCCGTCAAGAATAACTTTGACTTTCAACATGGACATAGACAAATTCATTTCGTGAAACTATAAATCAGAACTCCTTTGGAAGACCTCCGATAAAAGCGTTCGAAATTAAGAAATTTTTAAGAAAGCCATGAAACTCATTAGTAATTGGATCTGGGAAATACAACTACAATAATGTAGTAAAAATGTGGAGTTTCTTTCACCAACATATCCCTCATGTCATATCAGACATCTTATAATAAACTCCATTACAGACTCCATTACATGACGCCTATCCGTAGTGGTTTGAAGAGGAGTGTCTGATACAGAAGAATGCAGTGTGAACACTACCGATCAAAGAAATTAGCTCATTCCGTCCATTCCAGAATGTTCCATCCTTCGGTTCAGTCCGGATACATACTGCCAATTACCCGGGACGGTGACAGGTGTAGTGCAGAGATACGCGAAAGAGAATGACGATATGTAGGAAAGAGTTGAAAACGCTGTGTAAAATCAGAACATCTACGAGTAGTGTAAGAGGTAATGAATCACCCACAGTGGCAGGAAAGAAGCTATGGCAAGACAGTTGAAGGGAGTATAATGGAGTGGTGGTTAATAAGGGGAAAGTGGGAAGAGTTTGGTGAGAGGGGCGCTGATTGTGGGAAACGACAACCGTGAGCTTCAAACACGATAAAGGCACAAGAGATCGCCAAATCAAAACGAGCCAGTCAATGAACAAACAACAAAGGAAAGGCGACGATAAAAGTGGAAAATTATCGTATTCGAGCAATAAATATTGTGGACCGATTGAAGAAAGGATGTAAACACAAAAGGTTAAAAGGAGAGGAGGACTATAAGAGAGGTAGAAACTTTCGAGAGACGGACGAGAGAAAGCAGAGAAACGGAAAATTGAAAGAGAGGAAGAGAAGGCTGGCCACGATTGGCCTAAATCAAAACATTCCCAAAACTCTCTTCAACTATTAACGATAAAGACTGATTGATTTTAGGGCTCCCAGGTTGCGTTAAATACTGTGTTAATTAGTGCCGTAAGTTTTATATCGCGTAAAACGGAAGCGATGTTCTCTCTCGTCAAAA
>BOPP01000016.1:3322411-3335293 GCA_017312745.1 Gryllus bimaculatus | reverse complement strand
GCCGACCCGGCAACTTTCTTTATGTATATTGTGCCCTCCCCCAGCCCCTCTCGCCCCGGGCCGCGCCACGGCGCAGTGATCGGCTCGGCCCGGCGCGCCACTCGTTACACGTAGTCGTACCTTAAGCGCCCCGCATTCAACGCTTTCCGCTCATGCGTTTATTGATTACGCTCCGTGATACCGCCTAGGCCTTACGACACCGCGGCTGCTCAACAACAGGTCCCTTTCTTCGCAGACGTCTATTGTTTGAATGCACAATGAAAGTTAAGTTATCCGCGTAAGTTAGACTGTCCTTTGGAATTGGGTTTCTTGGGTTATCGGCAGGCATCTGAGCCCCGTCGCTTTGCACCGAAACCTTTGAGCCGTTTTTTCGTGTTTTTATTTGAAGGAGCGACCTTTTATAAAATACGCGACAGGAATATTTGGGGATCAATGTAGTTTTTGGAACTTAATTATTCCTTTAGGCATCAAAACTGATAGTTCTGGCTAGATAGTTTTATAACTAGTTTTATTAAGTTCTTCGCAAAAATATAACATTTAGTCAAATTTTCAAGCAAACCTCAGCATCGACGTATGATAAAGGAAGTTTGATGCACACATGCGACAGCTGGTAGTGCACATTCACCGCCCACTTACTAAACGAACTGGGAGAAATTTAGAAATTAAATATTACCGTACTTAAAAATACGTGAACTGAATCAAAAAAATATCCCAGTTACAAAAATAAACCTTCGTAATATTTATAAAGTAGGGTTGTGACAGAACTTAATGATCGAATATAACTCCAAGATATAAATATATTTAAAAAAAAAATGTTAAACGTCTTAAACTGCACACTGAATAGATACAATTTTACAATCTTTTTAAAAACCCATTATATCGGTTTGCTTAAGTTTACAAGCAATCACAATGCGCAGGTGTCCCGCAACAGCTTTTGGAAGCCATCTCCCGCAGCGTACGTAGGATTTCCGCCACTTCGCTCTCCGAGCGTCACGACGCAACGCAACGGACTGTACAAAATTGCACGCAGTAAATTGAGGTTACGCGTATGAAATACGCGTTTCATTAACGGAATATTTAGGGCAATTATATTTCGTTTCCGCCACGCGAGAACGCAGCGAGTCACATGGTTACGCAAATCCCTGACGTAAAATATTTCACAACGGGGCGTTTATACGGCCGCTGGGGAGCGGCGGCGCGGGCTGGCATTGGGGGAAAGTTCATCACGGTCGGGCGCGGCCGCCGCCGCCGCCGCCGCCGCCGGACCCCGAGCCCGGTCCCTCCGGACGCCTCCCGAGTGGTGGTCCCGCTCCGGGCGACGGAATTTCATAAAATTGCTAGCCACGCCCATTTTCGTGGAGGCACGGTTTTGGTGCAGAGGTCGACAACCTTTTTTTGAAGCATTTTTGGCAAAGTGTGAGGTTGTACCTGCTCTTGAAATAACGATAGTTTCTGTCATTGTTCACGCAAAAAGACCGTTAACTAAAAGTAATATGTTTTTTAAACATATGAAATATGTCGAATTGTCTTTAATAATTGTCTAGTTCAATTGATATACGTATAAGCAAAACATAATATTTTGCAAACCTAAATTCAAGAATATTCCGAAATATGTTTATATAAAGTAAAATTACATACTGTAATTTAAAATGGAAATGAATGTTATTTTCATAACAGCACGAATCTCGCAGGAGCAACCTAACATCAGTATTGACAATGTCTATCTTTGTGGTGGAATGTGCTGAATAAGACCTCTGATTTATCCTAATAACAATCATCACTCATAATTACCATGTTTTACCCCACATTTCAGCCATCAACTGTCAGGTAGGAATCCGCCTGCGTGTCGTCGGCCATTCATCGCAAGAAACCTTTTCAAAGACCTGAGTGAGTTACTCGTTTCTATAGATCGTACGGGAATGTCGACTACCTCACCGGCTGCAAATTCCACCAACAAGTACGAGAAGTGATTCACGGATGACCAGTCTTCTTCCCAGTAGGCACAATGCGCCTCGCGAGGATACGTCCTCCCAAGGTACACAGCGTCCGTCCTCACCGCGCCACCAGCTTCCTCGCGTGTGTAATTTGTCGGAAAGCCGTCAACCTTTCAGAATATTTGGCGTCCTCCCGGCTGCCGTGTAGTTATGCATAGAAAAGTATCCATCAAGATGAAGGGCGGCTGGGGCGAGGAAAAATAAAGAAGCGCGGAGCGGCGGAGCTAGAATTCGTCACTGAAGAGTTAAAGTCTCCCGCTGCGGGCCCGGAGCACGGCCCTAATGGATAAAAAAGAAAACAATTTTCTCGGAAAGGTGACTGGTGATTGGGCGATCCTCGACAAGGATGGGCGGGCACCGGAGGTTTAAAAAGCCCCGCATAAAGCGACCACAGTTCCAAAACATATGAATACCCATTATTTATTGTGTCATTGTCCCCGCTCTTCCATTCAGCCGCGGGGGCTTATCAGACGGCTGCTCTATACACGCGGGCTCGAAGATTTAAGTTACTGTTGCTGTTTTTTGAAAGGGGAACTTCCAGTGAAAGCCCCCTCCCCGAAGACAGAGGGCGCGGAGAGGAAGATGGGGGGAAGGGGGCGAGGGCATGACGGAAGGGTGGGGTATACTAGTAGGTGTAAAGGGGGAACAAGCGGAGCACTTATTAAAGAAGTAAGGGAGGGGCTCTGACGAGCACTAACAATAGCGTTGCCCCCACCCCGTGCGAATGCAAGCAACGCTCCTCCCCTCCCCTCCCTCTCCCCGCCGCCGTGCCCCCCCTCCCTCGCTCTCCACATTTTCCATCTGCTCCCGAGTTGAATTTTTTAAAGCCTACTTTTCAAGATGGAAAGACAAGATAACGTTCGGTAAGGGCCGCCGAGCTACTGCGCTGCGCCCGCTTTTGTTATTATTGTTACCAGACGGAGATAACAATCGACAAACGAAAACGTGGAGAGGGAGAGGGGGAGCGGATAACGAAGGAGAAGCAATGACATTTTTTTTAGCGGAGGTCGACCCGGCGTCGCGACGCGACCTGCGCTAAGCATATATCCGCGCGCGGGTATGGCAATTGTCAGCACTTCTGCAACGGCGTATCTGCGCCGGGGCGTTAATTACAGGCAGTAACAGTTGCGTCCGGCGGGAAACAGGAGGGGAAAAGAGGGAGGAGGAGGGTCGGGAGGAAGAGTGGCTCTTCGCGGCGGCGTAGCGCGTGAAAAACGCGCCGTCCAACACAAACGACGGCGCCTCTAATCGGGCCTGCCCATCGCGCGCGGGGGTGGACGAGAGGGGAGACGGGTGGTTCGCGACGGCCACCCCCGCGCGCCTTCCTTCCAATAACGAGAATGAATTAACAATCGATAGCGCCTTATCACCACTCTCCCACGAACATTACTTCCAGCGCTTCTTATAAAAGTTGCACGCGCCGCCTTCCGAACAAAATTTACAATGCGCGCATTCTGTGCGGCCGCGCCGAGGCGCCGGGCCCTGACTTATGGATGAAGCTACTCCTTCTGAAAGCCACGGAATATAATTAATTTAAGACGAAGCCACTTTCTACATCTCCTACTGTACGAAATATGGGAACACTCTATTACGCCCCGGTGGAGACGGAGGCGGAGGCGGAGGCGCGAGGTCGGTTCGGGGGTTTAATGAGTTTTGGTTCAACATTTAACACGGGAGAAATATGTAACACCCTTCACGAGGATAATAGTTTCCTAATACGCTCAGTTAACTAACGGCAGAGGCGGCGCTAAAGGCCAGCATACTGGGCCTTGGCGGGGTGCATCGGTCGACTGGAAAGGGCGAACGAAATGGCTTCAGGTGTAATGACGCTCTGAGTAATGGCGTTAAATAAAGTTTTCAAGAAGCGCAATGGCTTATTATTATCGTCCAAAAATATCATACATTCGATAACATTCATTTTAAAACAACACGTAGTAATACAGATTTACATTACCATTACTGCCGTTGTGCATATCTAAGTAATATAATTTGTATTCACATATCTGTAAGTAATTAAATTATTACATCCAAAGACTGTACGTTCATTGAAATCTGCATAATTTTAGCATTTGAGAAGACTTTATTCCACACTAATTACCATTTTAATGCCGAAACACACAAATTTTGTATGATTCTCTGCTTGCTTTCTTTATGAATCATCATTTCGTTTTCGGTAGAATTTCTCTAGATGGAAACAATGTGCTTCCACAACTTGGGATACGTGAAATTTGGGCAGAAATCATGGCCAAGGTCAGGAACTGAAATGTCTGACGCTTGAGCAAGGGTTCGTTTCGAATTCCTAACATATTCTTCCTCCCGCAATGGTCTGCTGTACTCCAATGCTCAACGAAAAGTGTGTCCAGAGAGAGCACCGTACGTCGGTTGGCGTCCCCCGAAAGAGCTGCTCGCCTTGCATGCGATGCGACTGCAGGCCTGTCGGCCGCGCGCGCACCCGGGCAACGGCGGCCATCGCAGAAGCGTCTGACAAATGAACGCCACGCCCCTTCGGAAATAACGCGCTGCGGCAGCGCCGCGCCACGGCCGGCTCCGTAATTAATACGGCGCACAAACAATAATTCCTGTAATGAACTCGCAATCTATATAGGCCGGGGGCTGCAAGGCCCCGAGGAAAAACCGCCCAAGCGCAAACTTTTCCTGGTGTCCGCGTGGCGTCGCAGAGAGAATGAAAGAAAGAAGAATAAAGAATAAAAAAACATAAAAAAACAAAACGACGGCCGTCGACGCGACGGTTGCGCCCGCCGCTGACGCCGACTTCATTTATTCATGGAAGGGCGGCGTGGGGGCGGGGGCGGGGCAGGGAGGGGGGCCGGAAAAGACGGAAGGGGCCGCGCGAGTTCCGCGCCGGAAGTAGCGTCCCTTCGATCCGCGCGCTTTCCCTCCTTCATTAATTTACGGCGAACGCGCAACGAGGCGGCGGCAGCGCGCGCCGGGCGAAGGGAGCGCCAGTCGCAGCCGTATGGTCGCTCAGGTCGGGAGAAGTAGCGCAAAGCGAGATAGGTCGCCTCGGTTGGCAATGCGCTAAAAATATTTCTCTAAGTAGTAAGATGAAATCGAAGATTGATTAACCAAGCAATTCTAATTGTCCCGCCCAAAGTTCTCAGAAACCTCACCTGTAATTTTTTTTTTTTTGCATTGCTGGTAAAAATTACACTGAACACTTATTGAAATTGTAACAAGAATACCCACGTCTCTGAACAAACAATTTTAAGCATAACCACATTTATCATTATTTCAGTTGTTTTTTTAAATTTGGTTTGCATTACATGGGGTTCAGCATCATTTCCGAGTCTTAGAACATCTTAAAAATTATTTCCACGTAAAAAAATAAACAAAATACAAAGTAATTTCAAGTCTAGCGTTAAGAGATTTTTTAAGGCTGTTATTTTAATTCCATCCCCGCGCCCCCTAAATAAAAACCGTACTGAATAATTGTCTGTACAATTTCAACAGCGCAAGAATAATAACAGGGAAAAGAAGTGTAAATTTTATGGCTTTCCGCTCCCATCCTCTTCTTCTTCTCTTATTCACTCAAAACACTTCCTTCCCATCTTCCGTGAGCGCCGCATGCAGCGCTTGGCGCTGGACAGACGCCGGCAGTTGGGACCTTGCGAGCGCACAACTTTGCGAACACGTCGCGACAAGGCCTAAACCCTACTGCAAACTACGGCGGAATGGCGTTATGTCTAGATTGCTCTTTGTTATAAAGAGTGCAATGGCTGTCGTGTGACGTGTGTGTCAAACACCGTATTCAACAAGCTACTACTCAAAAGTTCACATACATCATGGTTTTGGATTTTTACCATATCCGTTTCAACCTGAGAGCCAATTACTTTTTTAACCTTGGCAATTGGCTGTCCTTGTCATGTTTTATAAGTGTAAGATTATAATAAAATATCGTAAAATGAACAATTAGAGTGAAACTAAGATTTTGAGGACGGGTTTTTCCTTGAAATTCACGGTGTGCGTGGAGAAAGAATTCGCAAGTGTAAATTAAAAGCCAGAATGTAAAAGAGATGCAGTCGTACAACGATGAAAAATGGTGTTGAAATGAATCATCGAACTTCATTAATTATTTAGTGTGTATATTGCATTACTTATAGTTAACAGAGTCCTTTATTTCAATAAACCATAAATATAAATTATTTGTTGACTCACACCCACAGGCTGCTTTCCACATACTATGGCTGCTACAGTCAATGCAACGAAATTCCCCTTCTCCGCTACGACATTTTGACTTTCGTTTGATTGATCGGGCAATCTAAAAAGCACGGGTGGCTGGCTGTCCCGACATCCGCAGCCGGACGAGGCGATCGCATTAATCAGGAACAATAAACCTCAAAACGGACGGGCCTCTATCGAGAGATCGTAAGCGGTGTGGCCGGGTGGGGGTGGAGGGGGGGGAGATGGGGAGAGCGAGGAACGGCGGGCCCAGAGTCCCGAAAGCGCGTTCGTCTAGGAAAGGAGCGTCATTTGAACGACTCGATGGAGGGACATAAAATTGTCCGTGGAGGGCGCCTGAGAGTTGTTGGGCGCGAGCGGGGCACGACATGGTGTGAACGCGGGCTTGAGCGCTTAAACGCGGAAAGCAGCGGTTACAGAGTGGAACAACAGGTCTGTTTTTCGCTGCCAGCGGAGCGGAAGCCCTTGGATCGCCTTTACGACGCGGTCCTGATGGGGGAGTCAGGCGACCCTCTCCCTCTCGTCGCTTTCTATTGTTGCAATACTGCTCGTCTGAATTGCTAAAGTTGAATTTGCTCAACCTGGCGAATTCAGCCTTCTCTAAGTAACTCTTAAAAAAAAAGCATCCGGCAATCTATCGACTCTTTCAGGAGTAATCATGTGCAATCAAAAACATCTACACTAATAATTTTTTGCGTGAAAGGCAAAAAAACGTGGAGTGTTTTATTGTGGGTTTGAAAATCCTGAAACGTGAGCTATTGACGAAACAGATTTTAGAGAGTTTTCAATACACGTTCAAACCAGAGCTCTTGTCAGACAGAGGAGTGCAGAGAAAAACAGTGGCCTGGGGCAGTTGACCAAGGGGACGCGCTTATTTGTAACAAAAAATTCCTCCTCCTGTATTCATAACAGCAATTCATTTCCATGCACCAGAAATAATTTGGTAGGGCGTTAAATTTGGATTAGAGATAAATTCATATTTATTTCATTTCTCTTGAATAAAAAAAAAACATCATGGCCCCCGAATTAAGTTCGGGGCTGGGCAAGTTGCCTTCAGCTGTCCTCCCTCCCAGGACATCTTCTGCCATCATTAAGTTTTTATAATAATGCCACTCGACTGATAAGAGCGCAATTGTTACAAAAGATAGACATCAAAAAGATATACGCTCATCAGAAATGTAAACCCAAATAACATTATTTGTACTGTTTGACTGGTACTGCAAAGTAATAAATTGGGAGTGCTTTTTCATGTGCTACCTGCTAAGATAAACCTGTACAATTTCTCCACATAAAATCGCACCTGGCGTTTTGGTTGGAGTGTCTCATTTCTTCCATTGTGTCAAATCTGACCCAAGAGACGGTATAGTTTCCCACGCTTGCGCACTACTTCCTATCTGGTTCATCAAAGTATTTACGTCGGCTCGTCTTCTTTATATTGCGCTCGGTAGGTTACCATACAATCACTTTATTGTTATTTTCCCTAACCAACCGATCTAGATACAATTCCTCTCAAGTTAATTGTCTGTCGCCGCTCCGGTCGTCTGTCGGATCGACCGTTTCCCTGGACATGGTGACGCAGACAGTGGACTATGGCGAGCATGTCCGGCGCGCGCGCCCCCTCACCCCAGCTTTAGATCTGAATTGTGAGCTCGTGGTGGGCTTAGGCGGCGATTAGCGCAAAGGGAACGCTAACAGCAGTGCGGGACGGGGCAATTTGTGCACTCCCATTGGTTCCAAAGATTATTCAGTTTGCTATTGCCTTAGTAACCGCAGGTTGTCGGATGCGCGTTATCTGGCCCGCAGGCGCGCTAGCGGCTTCGAAAGAAACAAGAGAAATTTTGTAACGACAGCTCTCACCAACTTAGGGCAAGAGGATGTGCAGGAAAACTGTTCTGCGCGTTGCGTAGAAAGTTGAGTGGGCGGCTAGATCGCGATTTGTTCGACTAGCGTTGCTGGAATGTGCAGACACCCATTGAATTAGAGCTGCATCGCGGAGACCACTCGAGGAAACTATGGAGGATAGAGAGATCCACTGTTCCCATAATATAAAATTTGATTTGTCGATGTAGAGTGGCTGCTTTAGCAATACTGATGGTGACATTAATATCTCATCATTTGATTATGTCAGTTACAGTCAAAATATGCGTGAGTTAATATTACTGAGAGTATAGAAGACAAGATTGTGATTGCGCACAGAGCGATTGTATTTTTCGTGTTGAGTGAGATTTTGTCTAGACGCTTGCTGTGAAAGTCGACATCGCTCTTTTTGGCCTTATGGGGATGAAAATTTGTTTTTAGAATGATTTATTGTATTATTTTTATCCGCTTTTTTTATTCTCTTCTGTACTACATTTTAATTATGTGTCAGCAGTATCGTTTAGTCTAGCTCTCTGGACTATGCATTTGGGGAGGTGTCAATATGATGGTTCGAGATAGTCCCGACAGTTGGCTTGGATTTTTGTCCTATTTCTTGTCTATTGACTACTACTCCTAGTTGATCATATATTTCTCCTCTATCTTGTGATGTGTAAGAACACTTCTCATATGACTGGCTGTCCTCTTATAAATATATATTATGTATTAACGCACGCTGAGATATGTAATTTGGATTTTGTTGTTACTATAGTATTTTATTATTTTTGGCGATTTGTGTTCTGTGTTTTGTTGAGTATTGTTTTATAGAAGTTTTCTTATCTCGCTACTCTAAAGTTTAGTATGTCATACTGGTGCGATTAGTGAAAGTTTTAATTCTCTCAATTCATATAGTACGCTGTTAGCAGCATTTACAAAAAACGAATGTGTGTTGATACATAAAAAGACAAATCAAAATATTTACTGATTTATTTTCTGTCGCCCATAAATTAAATCGATTACTGACTACTCGCTTAGTGATCAACTGAATGTCTAAAATTTTATATTTTTGTATGTCTCATTTGTATACACAGAGCTGTGTATATTAAACACATTATATTGATGTTAATTTAGAATTTTACCTCAATTGTCCTTTTGTGTTTAACAATTGTCAACTTGCACATTATACTAAGTTGAAGTGTACGTCAAAAATATACTGACGATCAAATGTTTTTCTGATGATGAATAGACAAGATGACTTTTCTAGAAAACTTACTGAGACAGCAGCTCATTACAGCTCGCTGGTCTTTTTAAGGCTCACGCTCTGTGATAAAATGTAACTCTTGGCGGAAAAACCACTCTCTCTCTGAGATATAGACCCGTGCGAGGACGCGAGCGAGGGATTGTTTTGAGGTAACGAAGGCGACGAAGTAACAGTAGGGGTGAATGGTTGAATATAAATACAGTGGTTTGAGCAGTCCAGCGTCGATGTGCTCTTTAGAGGTTCAATGCTTTTACTTGTAGCTCTCGCTTTTGGTTAATTCTCGTCACTGCGTGGATGTAATTTTGAAAAAGTCACTCTTTCGTTGCTCTCTCGTGCTCACCATACAATGTAGACGTTCGCAATGAGCAAAATGGTTAGGGGTATGGCACCCTGTTCATGGTATGTAGAACATCGCTAGTATATCATTGAGTGTAAAATGTTTTGTTCTGAATGACTTGTGCAGAAATGAGTGGCTATACGTCACATATTTCTCAGTAAATTAAAGGTTGACCTCCGATGAAAGGCTAACTATAAGTCCGTGATCTTTCTAGTAAGTCGAAGTAGTTCCTTGAGTCGGATTCTTGTCACACCATCGAAGAACTCGACTCATTGATCTCCCGAGATTTCGTGCAGTACTTGTTGAACGTGTACTGAGAATGGTAATGTCACTCCTTCATATATAGATTTGTCGCAAAGGAAGTTGAGTTCTCAATACAAAGCTCATGAGATGTTGATGATCTCTCTATGGACTACACGTTCCATTCTTGTTGAGACACTGGGCTCATGTATGTATTTTGTTGGTAATAATTCAGATTGAGTTTAATTAGTGCAGATTTAATCTGTCATAGTATCTAAGTGAACGAATTACTTCCGCAAAAGTACCTCAACAGCTCCGTAGCGAGGACTCAGAGACAGCGTGAAATAAATTGGGTAGGCACGCTAGTGGTCCAATTTTATAAATAGAATGATTGAACGCCAGGCGATAGCATCACAATTCCACACATAGCAAGTACGATAGCTATTCATCAATCATTTAATGTTGCACATGTAGGAGTTAGGAAATGAGAAATGGTCTAATGTATAGGAATTCTGGCTCTCGCATTTGTGTTGATAATGATAGCTTTAGATTTGCATGAGTGCTAGAAGCGACTAAACTTTCCCTATTTCAAATGTATATGTAGAAATGCCGAACCTAGTTACGACTATTGCACCTTACATACTATTTTCCTAACTCATCTAATATATCTCGGTGACATGTGTCAGTTGATAGGTAAATGTATAACGGGTAGTAGAGCTTTAACTGTATGTTTTTAATATAAATTTTGCATTATTTCGTCGCAATTATATCCATCTAAAAACTCTATCAAATCAGAACACTTTTAAAATACAATTCTACGCCAGGTGTGTTTCTTAAACTTTTAAGTATAATGTAAAGGATGTCACTCTTAAGACTTTAGCGCGACTACATTTTTAGCTACAACTCTAATTATGATTAATTACTCTCTACGCTGTGTTTCCACGTGGTGCCCTAGAAAGAGGCATAAAATCTCATCAGCGTTAGGATCGTTTTTCTCAACACCCAGTGCGCTGCGCGCGCGGTGCCAGCGGCAGAGGCGGCTCACTGATCAAACTCACTGACACTTCTCTCTGTCATCATGTCACGTCACGGCGCGTGACTTCGACGTCAAGCGGCCTCCTGGGTTTCCATGGATCCGTTGTATGCAGCATCTTGTCATGGCATAAACGGGCCGCAGGCGTCTAGACGCTAGAGAGGGATGTAGTGGCCGTGGCCGTCCGGACGTCCTCACCCGAAACATCTTCACAGCATGCGTAGGACGCTGCGCACGATGGATTCAAAAGCCATTAGAAAGCCGCACAGAAAAAAGTAACCTATATGAGCAACATCACAAGCGCAACGTACTGTCAAACAGAAGAACGCACCGAACGGCGGCGGCGGCGTTTGAGAAGCAGAGGCCTGTCGCTTAAGGCCGATGAGACGCGCGGAGTTCAATCGCGGTGAGGCCAGCGGCCGACAAGAGAGACAGGTTGCTCATGTTGGCAGAACTTCCCGTGCGCGCGTGACACAAAACGACGCCGTGTCGCGTGGGGTCGGGCGGGCGTGGCGCGGGGAGCGGCGGGAGCGCGCGGATAAAATAATTAGCGGCGGCGCGCCTTTTGCGAAGTGTTCCTCCGCCCATCACCCGCACCGCCGCGCTCCGCGTCCACCGCGCACGCGTGGTAGCGTCGCGCATCAAGCCTCTGGGGCCGGCAGAGCGTTAGCGGTGCGCGGAGGAGCCGTCCACAGGGTTTCGTGTTTTCTTGTCTTATTCTGAATTATTCACATCATAGCGATTTCATTATCACAAGGGGGGGCGGATGGATTCCTGGATGCCTAAAATATGATCTGATGGCCGAAAATGATCAGAATAACACGCTTAATTGTTTTGAAATGTTCATAAAAGCAAAGAAAATGTGATCAAAACGCAGTTCGGATAAAAACTCAAGCGATTGAATACGTTTGACTACTGTAATCGAAGGGCTTCGCCCTTTCGTTCAAGGGTGAAGCTCAGACTTTCAAACTTTTAGTTTTGGCCTGTTCAGGAATCTCTGTCTTCAGTTATCCCGAAGTCGGCCGAAACCGGAAAAGGACCTGATCGGGGCGACGTGCGTTAGATTACCTGCTAACCAACGGGTTGTTAAATTTCTAGCAAAGGAAATCGAATCTCATCAGGAATTCTGTGAGAACAGTTTCCCTGCAGCTCGTAAATATTATTTGAAGTAAATACATTAAACTTGTATTGAATCGATGGAATCAGCAAAAATACATTAAAATTCGAAAAAGCTAAAAAATGACTTTAATTAGTCAATCACGAAAAATGAAAAAATAAAAATTGGTAAATGCCTTTTGTTATAAAAAAACTAATTTTTTATGCTAAATTTTAGAGTTTTTCTAAAGAGAAAATAATGACATTTCATTAAATTACCCCTTTATTTCTTATTATTATTATTATTATTATTATTTTTTTACTATTATTATCATTATTACATTAGTATTATTGTTATTAATATTATTTTATTTGTTCACATTTTAACATGTACAACAGATTTCCATGTCGGATACCATAAACAATGAGATACAATTTTAGCTTGTTTAGCTGTTATAATCAGCAGTTGGAACAACGTTGATGTTCAGAAACTTCCTCACAATGTTGCCTGTGTCTACAATGGCAATCTTCTACACATGGATGTATAACCCTTGCTCAGTTGCAGTGCAGCAGGGGATTCATGAAAGAAGTTAGAAATTTCAGTGTCACTAAGAAGTACGTGTACATCGTCACCATTTTCCAGTCGGCTGCCAATTTCCTTAATATCATTTGCCAGAGGTTGATATTTAGAAAAATTTTCTCACTCGTTCTTCTGGATGGCTCTAGCTAAGAGAACAATGGCAATAATCTACGCACTTCTTGATGTTTTGACAAAACATATTTTAGCCTTATCATTAATCATTATTATTATTATTATTATTATTATTATTACTTATTATTATTATTCTTATAAAGAGCTACTAGTAAC
>BOPP01000016.1:3289633-3321412 GCA_017312745.1 Gryllus bimaculatus | reverse complement strand
GTTCGGATGGGCACCTCTAATGGCTGATGGGCGACCACTGAGGAACTTGGAGTGGCGATCCACTGTCATATTAAATTTTTGTGTGTGTGTTAGAATAGGACATAAAATTATTTGATATCGTACAGCAAATAGTGAGTTATTCGTTTTGAATTTGGAAGGTGTTTTGGTGTTTTATCGAGATCAACGAACCTGTTGGGTTAAGCTCACAAGGCAGCATCGCTGCTGCCTCTGGACAGATTGGGGAGGTCTAGGGTTCGAGTCCCGACAGTGGCAGATTTTTGTTTCTGCCTAGACACCTAAGTGCAATTCAGCCCTTCTGTGAGGGGAAATTCTAGCGGCCGGCCTCTTAAGAAAAATATTGTTACGCAGGGTTGAAGGTTTGATTGTTTTGAATTTATTCGCCTAAGTTATGTCAATTGAGTCATTAGAATGCCAATCATAAGTAGTTTACATTTAAAATCGATGTGTGCAAATAAAAAGAATAATTTACTGATTTATTTCTGTGTAATAAAGACACACCTCCAAAGATAACTGAAAACAAATTGTATTTGTTGTTTGACAGAGCTGTACTAATCAATTTAATGAATATATTCACGCTATCGTTTGGTAGGCGTAAGCTACCTGAACGATCAAATGTTTTTGGAAAAACAGAATTCTATCCTCTGAAAAGCACCATACAGTGTGGTCTTAAATGTAGTTTTGAAAAATGTAACTCTTGGGAAAAACACTCACTCTGAGACCCGTGCGAGGACGCGAGCGAGGGAATTTTGAGGGACGAAAGCGACGAAACAGTAGCGGAAGGTGATATAAATACAGTGTTGAGCGTGTGTGTGTTCTAAATGCTTTAGTGTTAAAAAACTTTAGTCTTCCTTTTTGTGGTATTCTATCGTGGAGAATTTTGAAAAAGTTCTCACTCTGGCTCTCTCGTGCTCCAGACAATTAGACGTGCGAATGAAACAAAATGTTAGGGCATATATAATTTCTGGATGTAAACTCCTTAATTCTTTGAATGTAAAATGTCAAAGTAGAACTGCAAGTGGCACGTAAAATAGTTAAAACTCTATCACATGTCACTCTTGAAGTCGATAGTCTGAGGTCGACTGTCACCTCAAGACTGACTGACAAAATTGACTTGACTTTGAATGAAGTATCTTTATATGAATAAGAGTTTCTCAACGCTGAATCATAGACATATGTTACACTGCCATCGTGACACTGCAGAGTTTGGTAACACACAATATTTAATTTGCATTATTTCATAGATAAGTGAAAATAATTTTCAAAGACAACGCGCTGTGCGGATGGACACATATGGGACAATAATGGGACACCCAAGTCCCATTATTAAAATTGACATTCACCACAAAACTCACACATTCAAAGCATACATACAATTATTGCACCTAGATTAGAGAACTGATATTTCGCTCGCATTGTAAAAATAAAGCTAATGTGGCCAACAAACTTTCTCAAATAAGAATGCATCTAATATTCTTAAATACATTTTAACAAAAAATGAGTTCGAGGTAAAGTAACATTTAAGGCTTTAACCTGTATGTTTTTAAATATAAATTTTGCATTATTTCGTCAATTAATTATCTACTCTATGCATCAAACCTTTTAAAATACAATTTAACATTGAGTTCAATTTTAAGTATAATGTAAAGAACATTTAAGACTTTAGCCAATACATTTTTAGATACAACTCTAATTTGTCAATTACTTATGTCCTGTACCTAAAGGGCATAAAATCCATCAGCGAGCGACGTTCTCTAACCCAGGCGCGGCCGCGCGGGCCAGAGCAGAGCGGCTCTGTACTATGACACTCACTAGTCGTCGCTTGGGCTTGATCAGCGGCCGGTTCTGGCCGTTCATCTTGTAGTAGAGGCCGCAGGCGTTGCAGAGGTAGTGGCCGGTGCCGTCGCGACGCCACAGCGGCGTGGAGGTGGCGCCGCAGTTGACGCACTCGCGGCCCTCTGCAACAAGACGCCGACGGGCGGCGCGTTTGAGACAGAGGCCTTGGGAAGGCCGTGACGCGGGCGGAGTTCCTCGGGAGCAGCGGCTGACAGAGAACAGGTTGCTCATGTTGGCAGAACTGCTCAATGGCCTGATCACGCGATGCGAATTTTATTTGTGGGTGGTTTATTTCCTGTCGAATTTCAATTCATTTTCGTTATAAAATTAATGTTTGCTTATGGTTCTGGAATTCTAGAGTGATGTTGATTGATTCAATATTATCTCACAATATTATCTGCTGTGCTTTAACCGCATAACTAAATAGATTTGCTTCCTAGAGTTTCTATGTGATATCTACTTTTAGTTTTGCTTCCTAAATCAATTGCTTTCTGACCCATTAGATCCGGATCCGGATAGAATGCTCTTTTTATCTGTTACTGACTTTCTACGCACAGCAACCAAAATTAAAGGTTAGATTTCCTTTGGTTCTCGTGAACATACATACATCAACTACAGCCATAAGCTATTATTTTCGTCCATTAGACTTCTTAAAACGAGGCATTGAGAACTTGTCACGCATTTTGTGAAGAGAGGCTAGAAAATAATTTGACAATACCAACACCATTTCGAAATATATTAAAATGTATATTAATTAATCATTACGAGCTACATGAAGGCTTTCCTATGGTTGAAGTAGCGATTCACTTACAACACATTGAATAAATAACCTCTATTATTATTATTCAATGACTACAAAAAATACATGAATAGAAATCGCCCTTCTGATTTAAACAATCTATTAATAATTTAAAATACAAAGTTTATTTACACGTTAACTGAATGTAATTTTTAGGTCCATAGAACTAAATTAACTTCTCGTAGAATGTGCTTGTTATATTCTTAGCTGAAAAAATCCAGCTACTTCCGATTCTGGCATTGACGGTAGCTAGTGTAACCCAACAGCCAAACGTTTTTTCCCTTCACTGAACTGTAGTATTTTCGAAACAAAATACAGTATCAATCGTACTGACAAAATGAAATAAATAGCAGCACAATTCAGCTACTCAACTAATTCCATTAAAGGTTTTCACTCGTTAATCTAAAATATTACCTCGTTTATATGTCTAACACTTTTCAATTCACGTTCATACCTAATGTCGACAAAATATAAACGACGAATTGTTTCCAGTGATTGTTTTTGTAAAATAATGGCACCACTACCTTCACAATTTTCTTATCGCTTTAGCCATCTCTTTCCTTTCCAACTGTAGTTGCATTTGCATTTAGATCACCAAAAGAAGAGAATCGTTGTCCAACCTGCGTTTTGACTACCGCATGCGTACGAAAGAAGCAGCTTCTGACTCCACTAAATAAAACACTGAATTCGTATTGTTTGTTACGTCTCTCTCTTTAAGCGTACTGCCAAATGAACTCCACCCACATCTCCATACGGAGTTACTTTCTTTCTCAAAGGAACGAATGACATTTTAGCGAAATGATGTCATCGAGGGCGTAACCGAAATGTGTTGCCTCATAACTCTTTTGGGAAGCAATCTCTCTCTTTTTCTCTCTTGCTCGAGCCGCGTTTGCAATCAGGAAACAGGCGTCGAGTCAACTGGGTCTGCGGAGAGTGGCGACATCGTGCACTGACAAGAGCATTGTCTCTCTGCCAGATAAGCTGCGGATAAAGAGCCCGGTAGCGGTCTTTGGGTTACAGTGAATGCCAGCCATCACCCGGAAGGTCTAAGGAAGCAGGTGGGGAAAGAAGCAGATCAGAAGAAGTACGTTGTTTCGAGGAGTGCGTAGGAGATTGGTAAACAAAGAACGTCTAGTAATTAGGTGTGGGATGGGGATGAGGAAAAGTTGAGGTGAAAATGGAAGTTTAGAGAATGGAAAGGGACTACAGAACAAGATGTGTCATCACTTAGAATTTCCCACCTTGTGATGAACCCCCCCCCCAAAAAAAAAACACATTTCAAGTTAGATGCAGTCAGAGAAGTCGGATGATAAGAAAACCATGAAACATCTGTTAGGGTCAGGATAATGTTGAATAAATTCCGTTCTGAGATTGAAAATTGATTTTGTTATTGAAAAACCGCCGGGCTGGAAATTATTTTTCAAAATGACATAACCACAAAAATCGGAGCAAATTTCAGTGCCGCTACGCGATCACAACTCACTATAATAACACTCCAGTAAATAATTAATTTTTAAATTTACTACGATTGTAGAAAGAGGGTTACTTTAACCGTCACGATTCATTTTTGTGCTGAACTATTTTCAAACTTAAAACAAATGAAAGTCATTGCAACAGAGAGAGATTGCTTCTACCGACGCTTTGAAGACTATATCTTTTTTACATTGAGCGCAGTTTTTTACCACTCATTTTAAATGTAAATTATGCCCGCAACTAGCGGCTATGCAAAACACTCGGCTTCCACGGAACCGCGTGCGGAGCCACTAATAAAGAGCAGATCCTGCACGGAAGCGCAGCGACCGGTGAGCCGAGGCAACTGGTTAAAAGGCGGCGGTCGCTGAATGCGTTATTAATTCACAGGAGTTTCTTTTCTCACATGGCAGCCCCGGGCAGGCGCCTGGGACGCCCCGCCAGCCACTTGGGAACCCGCGCCGCCTAATTGCTTCGCAACGCACCTCGATGACACAACGTCGTCCGTCTTAGTCTAGTCGTTACAGTGAGAATTTTTTCTTTCTTCTTGTTTTCGGAAAAGTCTCCGCAGGGTCTCATTGTCTGAAATGCGCATGCTAAGCACAGTACGGTAATGGTACCGGCATTTGCATACTAGAGAGGACAAGGCGTGATATAACGAATGCCAAATCGGCAGAGAGAAGGGGCCGCGACGGTCCGGTATTGGGGAAATTTTGAAATAGTTTTGAGATATCCAAACAGTGACTTTACCAATTTAAAATTCTCACTGTAACAAACTTAACTTATTTTACTTTTAGGCGCTATTGCCAACAGCTTTGTTAGTAGGGGCATGACTCCGGCTTCCCTCGTTTTGCTCAATCAAAACATTGCAAATAATTTAACACGGTTGTGTTTATTGGTTATTTTCTTCTTCAAAAATTCTTGCATGTCGCTTCTCATTCAGGTCACTTAATTCACATGTGGATTCAGATAGATCTAGAAAGCCTATTGTGTTCTGTGTTCAAAAAAATTAATTAGTTACATTGCAGATTAAGTTCAAATAATATAATTGATAAAGAGGGTTCGAAATTAATAAAGAACAGGATTATTTTTAAAATGTCTTAAATGTCTTTAAATTGGAACTGTTACAATAAATTATCCAGGTTTCGCTACAATTTCTCAAAATTTTCTTTTCAGATATTTGGAAAACACCATGTTGTATGCTGCGGGTCAGAATACATTCGAAAACCCTATTATACGTAACTAGAAGAACAATAACAGTGACAGAAAACTGAAAAGGGACTTCTTTAGTATTGTATTATTATTATTGTTGTATTATTTTTATTATTGTTATTAGTTTTTTTATGTTTGTTATTATTTTGTTGTTATTGTTGTTGTTTATTATTATTGTTTTATTATTGGTTATTATTATTATTATCATTATTATTAACTTTTGACAAAAAATTCATCTTCTGAAAATTTATTGAAATCTAATGATATTAAACAGACGTATCACAGCTTTGCATTATACCACAACCTAGTTTGCTTCCCTTTCTTCATGTGACATCGAATAGCTCGACATGCGTCAGTAGACACTTTCTCGATCATCTGCTCTGCGGTAAACGCCAGCACGCTACAGCATATTCGACATTGCCAGTACATGAACAGAGCGTCAGACGTACGCGACATGCCCACCATAGTGGGCGCAGTCGAGGAAGAGGCGGGTCTGCGTGTCCTCTCGCATGGGGGACGGCGGGGCCAGCAGCAGCACGTTACAACATGCACACGCGGCGGTATCACGAAAGGGGCGGCACATGCAAGCCGCCCCGCTCGCCAGCCACGCCCTCCTCAGGGGCGCAGAGCAGGAGCAATAAATGTGACTACAGAACAGATATAAAACAGTGATAACAGGGCAAAGAAGAGACAATAAAAAGCTCAAGTTAATCCACACTGGAAAACAAGAAATTGAACAATAGAATGTTTACATGAAACGGTAAAAGCAAGCCAAAGAAAGCTGGGAAAGGAAAAAAAAGCAGTGGCACATGGAAGGGAATAAAACATTGTAACATGAAAAAAAACGAACGATAAACACACGCAAAATAAAACAGCAGCCAAAAATACTTTCTTGGGAAACAGAAGGAAAATAAGACAGCAAAACAAACGGATCAACATCGAAACAGAACGCAAAACACACAAAATCACACAAAACAATGTCATTCGCATTCCACAAACAGTGATTGAATAGGAGTGCCGTAAGTATGGGGATGGGAAGTTCGGGTTGGTATTTGTGGTGGTGGAGATGAGGGAGAAGCACACATGGTGAACATGGAGGAGAGACGGTGCTTTTGTGAAGTCTGCGGAGCACGTTTGACGATTTTCGAAAGGTGAGAAAAGGTAGTTCCAAGGGCGCAAACGTCAGCACACAAGATGAGAGAAAGGGAATTGTACTTTGTAGAAGCTCTTTTGCGTTATCATCCAAAGAAGACAGTTAACTGTTCGTGGAACATGACACAATTTTGGTCGCTGGCAAATGTAAAAATTTTTAAAGATGAAATGAACAAATCTCCCACATAAGAACGTCTTTCAAAACCAATGCAATGCGAAGGCTGTTGAACTCCACGATAACAAACATTGCCTAAAGCGCAGACAAATTTTCGGTAATTCTTCACATCTTAGGTAGACGTACCTCTGACCCGAGATATATTCGTCTAAGGGTCGATAGAAATAGGTTACTAACACATCGAATGCAATCGACATGAAATGGACACTCCTAATGACTTCCCCTGAGGTGAAACTCAGGGACTCATTTTTATATGTGGATGTGGTAGTTTTGCTAATTTCTAGTTTCGCCAGACGTTTATACCTCGGATAACACCAGTCCTAGTGTGTGATCAAATTAATGAATGACAATGGGGGGCGGGAAAGTTGACTAAATTACGATAGTTTTACGCTAAAGGGGAACGAAGCGAAAAACAACAAAAGATGGAGAGTAATCTAATCGTTAACCCACTTCTCCAAAGCAAGTTCTAAATACTACATGTGTAGAATGAATGAGCTCAAAAAGCCTTCGACTTGGCTGACTTGCGAAGCGCATCCTAGCAAGGTTGCCAACTTTCGGCCCGTCGTACTTGAAAACTTCTTCCTAATCAAATGCCTAAATGACGCTCTAAAATGCCAAAACTTAGCATTTCGAGGTAGCCTGCTGTATGATGCCGAAACGTTGGCAACTGTACCGATGCTTCCCGTTCAGCGAGGTTTCTTATTGACTCCGGTAACATTTTCTCAGCCGACGCCTCATACGCGAAGCGCGCGCTGCGCCGCCGAGGGACACAACAGACGCCATGAAGTTCTCAAGCCGTGTTGAAGATTCGCGCGGGGCGAAGCGTTCAGTTAAAGTCAACATGTGGCGGCTGCTTGAACTTTGAAGAAGCAGATTCCTCAAACAGATAAGAACGGCGCCAGCGGTAGTAGCAGCAGCGCTGGCGGGGGCGGCGGCGGCGGGAGCTCAGAGCGCAATTACGGCGCGGGGCGAGTGAGGGCGGGGGTGGGGGCGGCAGGGGGTGGCGGGGGCGGGGCGCGCGCGCGCGACCTCCACGCCGGCGCGCGGAAAGGTAACCGGCGCCACGCCGATCGAGATTGCGACGCGTCGAGAATTTCTCGAGGCGCGCTTGCGGTTTCTTCGTTATCGTTTCGTGTTATTAGAAATTCGAGATCGCGATTTTTCGGGATGGCATTAAAATTACAGATGTTATTCAAAACATTTCATATGAACATAAGAATTTTTTTTTATTTCGCTGCTTCTACATTTTCAGTTCTGAATAAAGAGTATCTTCATAGTGCAAAAAAAAAAAAACAACTATTATCACTATTTAATCCATTTGTTATTTCCACAGAACAGTGACCGATGAGAAATATAATACTAATTTAAAAATATGTAAATTTTAAAATAAAGTATGAAATTTAAATATGTCTAGTTATTGCAATACGAATTTAAAAAATTCTGGAGGACGTATTGTGATACAGGACACTAACATTTTAGTGTAAGAATGGACTAAACGTGCGTTGATATTTCCCAGGGATGTCTTTGTTCAAGTATCATATCCTACTCAGCTGCCCGTGTCACTTCGAATCGCTGAAACAGTTGTTTCCTCAGTCATTTTTGATTCGAGCAAGTGGTAACGATAAATCAACGACGACGACGACGACGATGAATACAGATGAAGTCATGCCGGAAATGAATGTCAGAGGAAACAGGGAAATTCCATAAAATTCTAACGCAAGCAGAGTGAATTTCAGTATCAAAATCCCAAAGTGGAAAATCAGCAAGTCAACTCCTAAACTTTTTAACTACTTTTACCATTTTTTAAATACCGAGATACAGTCAAACGAAACTCATTAAGAATACTTTCGGAAATATCTTGGTAGATACATTTCACATTTCGTTGCCAGTCTAACCTGGCGCCATCTGCACCTCAGCCTCCAATATGAAGAATCTCGACTGGAACCATCGATAAGACGAACAAAGACCCAAAGCTCTTCCCCATCAAGCGAGAAAAACTCGATGACCATCGCAGGCGATTTGCGTCGGCGTTAAGTATCAGGGATTTCCATCTGCAGCAAGCGCTGGCTTGAGACCTATCGCGGAGCGATTCGAGGCCGCCCAGCGACGTCCACCTCTGACGACCCCTTTTTCCACCGCAATGCTTTCCACTTGACTGAAAATATATGAGCCGCAGTGTGGCGCATGCGCGACGGGACGCAAAATCTTGAAATGAGAAGAGGAAAATGAATTTGAGAGAGAGGGTAGTTGAACTGTAACGAGATTATTTAATTCCTCACTCCGTAAATTAAAAACACTTTACATTCGTTTTTAAAAAAAAATAAACTATAAGCCGCCGACTGAATTTTTCTCAGGTAATTGGTTATGTTTGACTATTTTGTGCGATACTCAGGACATAGCTTGTAAGAACTGCTTAAAGGATCTGATGGTTTTTTCAGTTTGGTAACTGTACGTACAAGTTAAAGTTAACTGTTCTGGAACTAACACTGGAAGTGATCATTTTATTTACTATTAATCGTATGTAAAGGAATTAGTAAAATGGGAAATATCTCAAAATTGTGTGGTAAAAAGCGGTTTAAAACTCCATCTCATTTGGTATCTGTAATACCAAATCCATAGATTTTTTCAAGCGCTTTAACAATTAACAGATTAAGAAAATTGGTTAATTATTTCCGGTATTTTTAATACGTTATATTCATCTACGTAGTTTGTAAAAGAAAAGAACAATTTTCATTGATGAACATAATAAATATGTAGTCTTTGTAAAAAAGCACATTAAAATGTTAGATATTTATTCAATATCGCGGGGAGTACGTATTGACTTTTCGTCTCAAAAAACAGTCAATTTTGAGATTGCGGAGAAGCAACTGAAACCGTTCCCAAGCTGCAAATGTGCTTTGCCGTCGCCGTTGCCCGGAGTTCGCACGAGGTCCTAAAATTAATTTGTAGCGGCGGCGAGGGTGAGAGCGGGCGGCGGTCCCGGTTAAGCAGCGTCGCCAAGCGGCCGCTCGTCCGTGGGCGAATCGCAAAAGTCACGCGGATCTCATCCCGTCCAGCCGCTTCCCCGCTCTCCCTGCACTGGTCTCGCCAGCGTTGTGGCTCTACGCTCCTTCCACTAATCATCTATCAATGACGCCTTATTTTACGTGTTTGCGAGGCTAGGCCCATCAGGCCTGCCTCTTCGCCTGATCCACCAAATTTCGCTACGCTCCTTTCGCCATCTAAGTAGAGAAAGGAAGGTTAACACTACAGACGACTATTACAGGCGATTTAAATTTAGCGCAGAGGTTTCTCATTTAGGATTGAGTATCGTTTACGTGTAAGTATATCTACAAGACCATGGGACAGGTGGCTTTGCTTTCCCCTCGAAACACTGGCGTGCGTCTAAAAATCCACAGTTTTTCCCGCGAGTTGAACCCGCGAATTTGAATACGCTAACCATTAGACTACCGAAAGTGCCGTCGCTTCTCTTTCACTGACGTCAGTCCTCTCTACACCTTCGCCTGGAGGATCTGTTCCCTTGTCTATTATGATTTACACGCTTTTTGATATCAACAAAAGGGAACAATTACATGCTGGAGGTCTGAGGACCGGTGCAGAAATGAGACAAACGATTAGAGGCTTGGGAGGTCATTTTGTTACGGACTCTCGTATCTTTATATTAAAATTGGTTTAAGTATCGAGTCCACAAGATGCAAGGCCATTACGCAGAACTTCAACGTCCGAGAAAGTTAGAATTATTAAGTAAGGAAGAGGAGGGACACTCTGTAAACAGATTCAAGTGTTTTTAATCGACATCCTAAAGGAAAAAAAAGTTCCTATTATATGAACAATTTTGAAAATAAATTATTTACTAAACTCTAGTAATAATGAAATATGATGTTAAAATTCTCTCTACACATTTCCATTCTTGTTCTTTCACACGTATTGAATATTGGCAAACAAGCCAGATATTTTAACAGCCTCCCGGAACGCATTAACCTTACGTAATCTACCATCAATCTGTTGAGTCACCAGAATACTTTTAACATCCCCTCTATGCACAAAGCGGTATGCCCGCTTAAGCGGATAAAATGTTTGTTCTAACGCGTTTAGAGGACAAGCTCCCTCGGGCAGTGACAAACAAATTAGTGGAATCGCAAGTGGACCCCCGCATCGGAAACCGCAATTGAAGCAGGGGACGTCGCTCCCACCAATGCGAGTAACTTTAACACCCAGGGGACGCGTCCCCTCGGCCAGCGGCGACTCACCCTCCCCCCCGCCCCCCCCGCACAATTTTACACCCCATGAGCTGCGCGGCGGACCAAAACGCAGGCGCGCGGGGGGGGGAATAGTACGAAGGGCGGTGGCAATAGTTAGGGGCGGAAAACGCGACTGGGCGAGACCCGGCGAAAAGGAGGGCGGGACGAGACCTCACAAACAGCTGAAATGACGCATTGCGGGCTGCAGCAAAATCATTTGCCCGAGTTTCAAGCAATGCAGATTGCAACGAGAACAAAAACTCATTAGACTCCACTTGACGATGAAAAATGTTGGTGCAGAAATTTATAATCCAATTTTGTAGAAAATATGGATGTGCATAATTTAAATTTGGAGTATCTAAGGGGTACAGATGGCATAAATATCTATACAATTAATAGGTTTCGGATATCTTATATCGAATCCTTCAAAGACATAACATTCTTTTTTTCTCATCGTAAATTTTTTGCCGTGAATTTAGCGGAATACAATGTACATTCCATTTAATGTTAATAAAAGAACATAAAATGAGAAAAGTGTTAAATATATTTTCATAATGCTTTTTGCCTTGCTTTCAATATTCAATTTTGATGAGAGATTCTCAAATGCTATTACACACAATTCTCTTCCGATTTCACACGCGGATTAAAACTACATCAATACTTTGTATCTCGTGTTAAGTCGGGGTTATTTTTAGCATAAACAACGCCTGTTTGTCTATCCGGGGAGAGGGTATCTATGCGCGGTGACCGTATCAGGGCGAACTCTGTTGGCGAAGGTGTGCGGGGAGCGGGACGCAAAGCCCCGCAGGAGCGGGCGGGGCGGAGCGGGGCGGGGAGGGGGCGGCGTCTCGCTGGGGTGCGGCGGGGCGGGAGGGGCGGAGAGGTGGGGAAGCGGCGTTGCGTAGCAACCCACGCGTCGCGGCGGCTCGCGATGGGGCCGGCTCGTCATCAGCCTCGTTGCCGCCTCCTAACTAACCCGCTATTGCCGGAGCGGGAGACGCTGTCGGCTGCCGAGGGCCGGTGCGTTTAAAAACCAATAACGATGCACCGGCCGTATCGCCCGTCACGTAATATATTCGTGGCGCAAGCCACTTTAAACGGCTGGAACCCCTCATCCTTTTTGGCAACCTTGATTCCCGCGGCTTGATGACGGGACGGCGGCCGCGGTAAATGGCGGCGCGGAGGCGGCGGCGGAAGGCGGCGGGGAGGAGGGAGCGGGGACGGGGGCGCCAGGCAGGGGAGCGAGGCGAACGCGTGGAGATCAAGCAGCAGAGCGAGTGCGGGGTGTTGAGGAAGGGACAGTAGCAGTGAATAGAGGAGAGAGGACAGAGAGAGAGAGGAGAGAGAAGGGCAGGGGAGCAGGACATCTGGAAATATAAGAAGAAATTCGAAGAGCATTAGTATAATAGAATTGGGTGTAAAGATGGGTAGACTAGAAAGGATGAAAAACCTGAGGAATGTGGTAGATGTAAGAAGATGATAATAACATTAGCAAGTGATAACCCGCTGAGACGAAGCTAGCAATGATATTTGATAGCAATACATCTTCCAGAAATTTCAGTTAAAGAAGAGTTAGAAAATGGAGGAAATAAAAGATAAAAAGGAAGAAGACTAAAAGGAAACGAAGACAAGAAGACAAGAAGGGAACAGAAGAAAGAAAAAGAAGAAAGAGAAAGAGGAAGAAAAAAGGAAAATGAGAAAGGGGGGTAAATGTCCAGGCGCAAAAGGAAGAAAGAAGGAAAAAGGAAAAAGAAGGCAAAGAAGAGAAAGGCAAGGAAGAAAGAAGAAGAGAAGAAAGAAGGAGAAGAGAAAGAAGAAGAAGGCAGGAAGAAGAAAGAAGGAAGAGGAAAGAAAGAAAGGAAGAAGGAAAGGAAGAAAGGAAGAGGAAAAGAAAGGAAGGAAAGGCAGGAAGAAAGGAAGAAATGGAAGAAAGAAAAGGAAGAAAGGCAGGAAAGAAGAGAGAAAGAAAGAGCATGGAAACGAAGGAAAAAGAAAGGAGGAAAGAAAGAAGGAAGAAGAAGGAAGGCAAGAACGGAAGACAGAAGAGTGACAGTAGGATACCGAAAGGGCAACGTTTCCCGCAAGAGCGGATCAAGGCAAATCCAGAGCACTCCTGCGACTCGATGGGCATCCAGCCGGGCTCGGGGCGCGGGGCCGGGCGCTCGTGCATTACTCGCCCGGACGGCTTCCAAACGCCAGCGCCGGCGTGGCCGGTCCGGGCGCAGACGACGCCGCAGGCGAGTCGCCGCCAATCGCCCCCTGAGTTGGCGCCGAGTCGACTCGAGACGCCAACGGCCGCTCAGGTTAGACGCCCGCGCCCCGCGTTCACAACGCGGCGCCGCAACCGCCCATTTCGACCGCCGATGGATGCGAACGCGGATGGATATGTTAGCGGCGCGACCGCCGCCCGCGGACGCGAACGAATTAAATCTAATCGCTGCGCCGGATTTACGACATCCGCCTCCTGGCCTAAGTGGCGCTCGCGACTGGAAGACGCGTGTTAGGGCGTATGGGCGATGACTGACGAATCCCTTCACAATTCAGGCGAACGAAATGGCTGGTCGAGTGGCCAATGCTTTGTAATTCATTTCTCGGGGGTGAACTTAATATTACTGCACAAGATGAATTACAATGGCCCCAAATCGACAGAATTCGCATTGGACAAGAATGTTTACAAAATTATAATACTTATAACAATTTTTGAATACGTTTTTTCTATACATATAAATTAGACAAGCAATGATGTCAATTGTCGTATACTATAACGAATAATGTAGCTACTCTTCAAAAATTTTAAAAATGTATATCCCACACATAAAAAATGTAAAAAACATTAAAATTTTGATTAAATATTAGCTATTAAAATACAAATAAACGTTCATATCCTCAAACGTTCTGGAGAATGCATGCTAAAATCCAAATGTCAAGATAAAGTTGTGTTTAAAATGTATATTGCTCAAAAACAAAAGTGGATGAAGTTGCGTCACATATACTCTTATTCAATTTATTTCCTTTCATTATCAAATCTATTCTCTTCTATAAAAAGTGGTCGTTCGACTAGTCTTTTGATATTGAAAGCAGCCTCAAACTACAGTTTTGACCAATCTTCTTTCTCTTCAGGAGCCTTCAGCACGCCCATGTTCGATCCGCCCACGCAGGTTCCCGCATCGGCCGCGTCCCCCGAGGGCGCTGCGATCGCTGCGTGACTCGCACTCGTCAATACGGTGGAGTAATAGACGCTAATGAAGGAAATTGCTCCTGACGCGGAGACAACACGGTCGTATATATAATTTCTATGCATCAATCTCATTTTCTTCTGAAATATCGTGACCTGAAGTGGGCCAATTCGCCGCCAACCAATGTTTTCCGGGTACACCAGGCGCAACGTTATTGGTAAAAAATATTCCTTGGAGACGCATATTTATAGCTACATGCAGATAAACAACGATTGATATTGATAACACAAGCTTTTCATGTAAAAAAACAGTACGAAAGTAATGCTCTGGTCGATAAAATCACCCTTTCTATCTACGAACGGACGCGAAGATGTATGAGAAAAACAATTTTCCATAAAGCGACAATGAAATATTATTTTCGTGATTTCTTAACTCTCACAAATTTTAGCATTGCTGCTCCTTTTCCACGAATTCTCTTGTTTAAAATCAACAAAATTGCTTGATAGATTTAGTAATAAAAATATTCATCAAGCTCTCGATTTTTTGAATGACAGATATATAATATACACACGAAACAATGTATTGTTTTGAATAAGCAGTCTTAAATATCCAACTAATAACTGAAACTATCCAAATAATAACTGAAATGCAAATTTGGTATTAGTTCAATAACGAAAATAATGTTGTGTGCTTTCCGAAACCGGAATTTTAGCGTAGCCCGCAATTTTAGCAGACGCGGATTTCAAAATTTCTAATGTGATCAGCAAATGAAAGTGTCTACATAATCAATGGCACATGAGAATGACATATATAAGTAGAACTTTGCCATAATTTTATTCCAGACTTCATCATTCATTCCCAGATGTGAAAATTATGAAGGAAAACATATTTTTTTAAAATAATAATAGTTTTGAAAATAATTGACTCATTCAATATGCATTCCCCAACATTCTTTCATGTCTTCAATTCAACTACACATGAATTCCGACCTCTGACCGATACTTGCATCGATGCTCATCTCGCGAAATAATCAACTCCACTCCGTCCGCAAACAGAAGCAATCGGCTCATCTCCGCCGATGGCTCCGTGCCTGACGTCGAGGTTAGTGCACGCGTGGAAGGCTCCCAGAAAGCTGCCGCTGCCGCCGCCGCCGCCGCCAATTATCGCGCAAGTTAAGCGGGGGCCAGCGCGTTCGAGAAAAAGCACGCGAGGCTACGTCGTCGCCGCGCGACGCGGTTGGCGACACCTCTGCCGCGCACGCGTCCCTTCCCCTCCGTCTTCCTCGGCTCTTTTCTCTCCCTCGCCCCTGCGGCTGAGAATCTGAAGAGATTTTAATGGAAAAAATCCTAGGGGTATTGTCCTGACGTTGACGGATTTCGACCTTAGCTGCACAGCCAGGAGGATTTTATTCTAGATTTGATCGGTAAATTTCTGTGGTTTTCTCAATCACTACCGGCCGAATACCGAAGTAGTACCGCAACAACGGGACACGGGCCGCTAACGATATTTCTCATTCTTCTTGTCTTATTCTTTGCCCTCACACACAAAAAACACACTTACATGCACTACATTACCCCACATGTGGAGAGACCAATCGGCTGCTTAGAGCATGTCCCTGCAGAGGCGGAGTCCGGGGCTGGGGGAGAGTTACTAGTCATTCTATTTCGTCTGAAGGTCGGTCCCATTGCCTTAAAGTTAATCGTAACGCTGGTGCTGCCACAAAGATTTCCCATTTCGGATACGAAATAATGCGCAAGAATAATCCACACCGGCTCTTCTCACCCTGACTGTGTGACTCTCCACCACAAGCCGCCTCGCATGGAATGGAGGGGGGGCGTGGACGGGTGTGTTCGAAGTGGCGTGGCGAGGCGTGGCGGAGCGGGGCCGATCGACTGCGGAGCGGGCGGGTAGGCGCGGCGGTGGCCAGCGGGGAGGCGCTACCTAGCAACAGAAGCGACGCCGTTGGCGGCGGGGGCGGGGGGCGGTGGTGACGGCGACGCGGCAAGTGGCCGCGGGGGGAGGGGCTCCCTCCTTGGCACGCGAGCGCCGCCCGCACGCCACCCACGAATCAGTCACGGGCAAGGAGACGCCCGGACCCCGCACGCCGCGACCTCCGCTCGCACCAACACGCCGCTGCACAGCTCATTGATTGGGAGCTTCAATGATTGATTGATTGATTGATCGATTAATGTATGCTTCTCGGATCGTCTACTGCTATGGTCATCGGTCCCGTTAACGAAGTAAATGGGGGAGTCAGGGAGAGCCCGGGGAGTCAGGGAGATGTTTCCCGGCTCGTCAACTGCTATGGCCATCGGTCGTTAATGAAGTAAAAGTTTTGTTGTGGGGGTCGACGGTGTTCCCTGCTGAATGGTGAGATCCAGCGTCGTCGGTTTGCGGGGGAATTCACCCTCCAGGTATCTCTCTCAACTGTGCATCGATGGTTCTTGCTCCAACGAGCCAAACACTAAATTCCCGACTGGACTCCCGACATCTGTGGTACTGGGTTGCATGTAAGTGTGTGTGTGTGTGTGTGTGGGTAAGGGAAGAGGATCGCACAAGGCAGGGGAAGGGAAGATCACGTGCGGGACTTTAGGGTAATGTTCCGGCATTCACCTGGAAAACATGGAAAACTATCGCTCAATGCAGCCGAGCGCCACAATTAACCAGCAGACGGCGGTTGAATTCAACCTAGCTACCTAGCTAGTATCGAAAATCCGTCTTCGTTGGGACGTGCATACGACAACAACTCGGTCAGAGTCTGCTACAGAGACAGCTGCAGAGTTGCCTCTGAGCAACGCTCAGAAAGTGGGGGGGGGAGTTGAATGGCTAACTGATTGATCAGTGGAACTGTTGGTCAACCTACAGATAGCTGCTAATGCGTTATTTTCTAGTACCGGGCCCCAAATCCGGGTCGACGAATCTAGAATTCCCGGTTAACCAAATTCAGAGAATTTTTTCTACGGTTTCTTCTCCTTTCCGAATATTGCAAATTAATTGTTTCATCATAACACTATGAATTATTTCATTCGCCAGTTGCAGAACGTAACGTTTTCTGTCAAGGGAAATCATCAATCATGAACACTTGATTAACCGATGGTAGACTAAATCCCAGGGCTTGAATGAGATGGATCTGTGTTTGCAATGCCAGGAAAGCTTCTCAGACTTTCTGTTCCATATTTCATCACTAACGCCTTTCGCTGCATCCCGTTGGAAGATCATTGATCATCTTCATTCCACAGATCGTCATCCTCGCTATTTTCTATCCCATGCATTTCCGTTCTTTCCCAAGCCTCATAATAGTCATTGCCACATGAGCAAATGTCAGTTATAATTGAGTACTGAATACTACAATGATGTAAGTAATGAATGTAAGTAACAGATTATCTCATAGAATTTTTATCAGCGTTATCGACTTCACAAGCACAAAAGAAAAAAAATGTGGACGGAATTTTAGTGATTAACAATCGAGGCAACTTGCGTGAAAGCATTCAAGCATGTGTCCTAAATTTATTACGAATTATTTATGTAATATACTTCGGAAAATGTTGCGTTCCAGTGCCGCGGTCCAGTCTCGAGTTTAAGCATTCCAGCATCTGCCTAAAAATTAAAACGAACGATTTAATTTGTTTATGGCAAACTTAGGTTCCAGTACCGCACTACGTATCCGAGAGGCAAAGAGCGCGAGGGTGTAGCGAGGGGGCGAGAACGGGCGCAGCCGTCGACGCCTCCGCGCGTGGCCACGCGGCCAATGGCGACGCCGCACCGCGCGTGAATGCAGGTCGATACGCGTTGCGTTAAGGTGCGAGGGGAAGGTCACGCCCCGCAGGCTCCGGCTGCGCCTTACGCGCTGCGTCTGCCGAGACGCCCTCGTCCTCCTTAGGTGCGTAGAAGTAATTAACACGTATGAACTTGTATTGAGTTGTTGAGCAAATGCTACACCGTTACATTACTTTTTTGTGGTCATGATCTTGGTCCATGATCCTATCTAAAACTTTCACCCCCTCCTGAAGGTGTGATGGCGAGCCTGTATTGAAAAAAATATTCGCGGATGCCTAATTGAAATATAATAAATACTACAATAATGTTTAAAACATTGTTTTTGATTTTGAAAATGTTTGCCAGTGGATTTCTAGCACCGTACGACCTAGTGCTTTTCCTTAAGATGAAGTGCTGTGAAGTAATGAAGAATACACGTGACAGCATAAATGATATATTTTTCTTCCTGCAATGAGACGCCTTGCTCTATATATTTCGTATTTAATTAAAGTGCACAATGGCCAAAGAGAAAGTGGCACAGCGATTTGACAAAAGACTCAAAATGCCAGTACACGAGAAATTTCAATAGAATCATAGTACATATGGTCCTTTCGTTGCAGTAAACGCATTACAGCACGCAATAATAATTATTGCCACGAAAACCCTGACCTGAAGAGAGTCGTTGCTGAACACCTAATTCTCGCAGGATAAAACGTTCGTCTTCTAAGTCAATCCGCTTGCAAGGGAGAGAGCAATGCGCTGCCGAGTGGGTCTAAGTGGAAGGACGCGTGACGCGAGGCAAAGCAGGCGGGTTGTGGTGGGGCGAGGCGTGGCGACGCGTGGCGAGGCGAGGCGAGGCGAGGCGAGGCGGAGTGTGGCGGCGTCGCGCCACCACCGCCCAACATCGATCGCGCTGGGCGGGCCGCCAGCAGCGCGCGGTGGAGAGGTGGAGGTGGCGGTGGCGACGGCACTTTCGCCTGCGAGGTCGACCACGCCGTTCGCTCCCTCGCTCCACACCCGACACCTACCCCAATCACTCGCCCACCCACGCGACCGCCTGTCCGATCACCGTACACTCCCTCGAGACCGCATTCCGCTCGAGAACCCTCCGTTCGAACACCTCACTCGAACACCTCACTCGAACTCCTCACTCGAATGCTCTCTCGCCCTCAACATCCTTTCGCTCGAGAACCCTCCCGTAACAACATTTACGTTAGGTCATCCTCTAGCCGAAACCACTCGCTCGAACACCCTCCCGTCCGCTAAATCTGACAACTCCTTATTGCTCGAACATCCTCTTTGACTCTGAACATCCTATGCTCGAAGATCTACTACGATCCTATTGCTCGAACATCTCTTCGCCTGGAACTACCAATCTTGCTCCGAATACCATCACGCTCGAACCCCCTCTCGCTTTAACACCCTCTCGCTTAAACACCGGTCCGCTTAAACATCGTCTCGCTCGAATACTCTTTCGCTCGACCACTTCTCTCAATCGACACCGTCTCGTCGAACACCCTTCGGCTGACTCAGCTTCGCGATCACTCACCTATACAGTTATGTAAGCAATCAATGCAATGCACATGAGAATTTCAGTTTCTCTGAATCTCTTACCCACCCTCCGTATCACAAAACCAACTGAAACACTTCGAAGCACTCAACGCCCCATTTGCGCGGGAAGGTTGGCGGGCCTGCGACGGTGCGCGCATTCACGCAGGGCCACGCGCCCAACGCAGCGCCCCGCGCGACATATTGGAAGCGTCACCGCCCACGACAGCCGCGCAGCCGAGCCGGCCGCCCGCCGCGACGGGAGCCGGGCGGGCCTTAATAGAATCATGCGGCGGCGGCAGCGGCGCCGAATTGGCGAAAATCGCATTTGTTACCCGCAATTGCGCGGAGAGAGCGGGGCGGCACGGGAGGAGCGGCGGGGACGGGGTAATGTGGAGAGGGATAGAGAAACAGGAAGGACAAAGGCGCGCGTCTTCACCCTTCCATCCCCGCCTCACCCCTCTCCCTTCGCACGCTCGTTATTTGCGCTCGACCCAACGCGTCCACCGGTGATGCTGCATTGAAAGGGTGGTTGTAAATGAGAAGTTAATGAACGCCAGCCCGAAGGGCGGGGGTTAATTACAGATGTAAGGCGGAGCGCGTATCCTACGACTGCGATTTGATTTAATATAACGTGAATTAACAGTGTTATCATTTACTTTTCACGCAATCACTCACGAAGTCGCTCTTTTGGAGAGTTGTCAGATAGAGATAAGCTAAACAGACGATCGATTGATGCGTGTCTAGCGGTATCATTTTCGCTTCATTACTCATGTCCATAATGAATGCAAAGAAAAATGAAAAAAAAATATCACGCAAAAAATAAACGAGCCAGACACGTTACATCGAAGTGACATTTTATCCGCATCTCATGCTTTGAAAAATATCATTGACACGATATCTGCCATGCACGTTCTTTCATATTATGAATCATATTTTGGAGTCCGTTTGCTTTCTATGCGTCCTAATAATATAAAAGTATTAATGTACAAGAATAAATTTATCAGCAATTTGGAATAGAGCTTAGCGCCATGAGTAAAACTATATTCGTATACTCAAGAAAAGTATTGTCAAGGAACATATATATCAGAGTCACAGAAACATATCTCACAAACGGAAATGAGCAAGCTTCTCCCAATCGCATTATTGTTAACATATCGTCTTGCGTACGAGCGTGGTCGGGATGACCCGCTAATAAACAAACGTCGCGTGGGAAATATTTCTTATGCAACGGGTTGCCTCCGACCGGGACGTCCCGACCCCAAGTGGTGGGCGTCGTGACTTCCGGGCCGGACTGGCACCTGGCGGCGACTCCCCGCACCCCTGCTGTCCGCCCCCACCCCACCCTCCACCCCGCCCGGCGGCCCGCTCGGCGCCACCAGCCCCCGCTTTTCCCTCCCCCTCCCATTTTTTGTAGTTTCGGTATTACCTCCCGCCGGGGGCCTCTGAAATTTCCAATTCATAAATTCTTTATGGCCTGGCTTGTTTTATCGCTCATCGTTCGCAAAGGGGGGTAGTACGAGTTGCCCGCAAAACAACACGAGGAGGCGTCCGGCTTAAAACAAAAGGCAGGCGAGCGCATCCGGTCTTCAAACGGTTCTGATAAATGGATGTTCCCTGACCCGAACACCTCCTGGAGACACACACCAGTTGTGGCAATCTATCTTCATCGAAATTGTTTTTACGTATCATTCTTAGTGCTTGTTAAGCCTATCGATCCAGATATGCAATGCAGAAACTGAACAATTAATGAAGAATAATTAAACATAACGAGACTACTGAGAGAGTAAATATGTTTATCCATTACATGGTGAAAAATAGCCAGTTCTTTTTCGACGTCCCGATTGTACTCATGTAAATGAGTAGTACAACCTCTAGTATTAATAATTTTATTCACTATAAATGGTATGAAAATGCAGATATGAATACTAAGAACTATCTGATGAAAAAGTGCGATCATATTCGAACTATAATATAAATAATAACCCCTTATAAGGTATTGTGATAAAGAACCAATATTCTGAAACATTGAAATTGACATGTAATATTTCTGATGAATATCGTCCTTAGAATATTAATTGCGTCCTCGCCATCCAACACAGCAAAGCAGTCCTGTTCCCTGGGGCAACGGTGATTTGCCACCCGAAATAAATCGGACACAAAGAACGCTGCACGCTTATGCGATGCGCATCCGAATCACCCCACAGGCCGCGCCGGGCGGCAAGCCAACCGCAGGCGCGGCAGGGGGCGGTCGGGAGCGTCGCCATGACACCCTCGCCCGCAACGCCGCCCCGCGCCCCGCCCCCGCCGCGAGGCATCGACGGCGCATGTCGTCGTCTTAACAACCCTCGCGTTGCCATGGGCGACAGCCGGCCGGACGGGCGGGGCGGGAGCGTGGGCGACGGGGGCTGGCGGGCGGGCGGGGGCGGGGTGGGGGCGAGGAGCCGCGATTCCGCGAGATACAGCCCGGCCCTCGGCGCCGAGCGCCCCGCCTCCGCGCAAGCCCCCACCCGCCACTCCCGCGCCAGCCGCTCAGATCTGCTTGATAAACCGCGCGCGAACGCGCGTCGGGACAGGGGCATTGGGCGGAGGGCGGAACGGGGAGGAAACGAGGAAGGGGACGCCGGCAACAGGAGAGCAACGCTAGCCGGGATGGAGGCGAGAGCTCAAGAGATGGGCCTCCGGGCGAGGCCGCGCGAGCAGGACGGGCCGATGAGAACGGTCGAGTCGAGGACGAGGGGGAGGACCGAAGAGCAGCCAGCAGTCGAGACGGTCGTCCGGCTGTAGGGCCGGTTGGTATGAAGGGCAACGACGCGCAAGTGGGCGGTGCCAGAGGAGGGGAAAGCGACACGCAGAGAGGAAGAACGGACGCTGAGGAGAATGGCTCGAACGAGCGGTGGATCTGAGCAGAGCGGGGCGCCATTTTTACCCGACGCGCCACCGCACACGTATCACACACGCGTTAGACAACTTAAGTTCGCGCGAGGATTACGTGTACTGCGAAACGCGACGGCGGTGGCGGGACCTGTTTTTAGCCAGCAACCTGCGCAATTTGAGACTCGTCGAAACTCGAAAGACGGAAAATAACTCTCGACTATTTTTCTACTGAAAAAGGAAAAACGCGATATGAACATTTATTTTTCCATTTGTATAATTCTACAAAGATTCTTTTCAGTGTAGAAATTACTTTACAAGGAGCAAACATTAAAAAACCCAGGACTCTGTGTTTCGGTTAAAACTAAATTCTCGTTGGGTTGAAATTGAAAACTATTTTCTGCAAGAGTTGAAAAAGAAAACTCTCTTTTTTACATTCATCAATCCAACACAGGTAATATTAATGCGCGTCAAAAAAAGAATAGGCGATTGGAAACCGCGAATGCGATATGAAACTAAAATGAACGAAAAATGTCACTGTGAGCAATTCTTCCGCCAACTTTTTGCTACCCAATCAATAAACCACCGCGCTGTACCGCACGATAACAATCTCCCAAACAATATTTATACCTGCAAGTTCCTCGCTTGCAAGCACTTACTCTTCGGGAGTCCGGTGTTCGCGTACACCGGCCAAACAAATCACTTGCCGGCGACAGCACTTATCAATCACCCGGCTTGGCGGGGCCGCCTTCGCGCCGAACGCCTTCATAAAAGAGCAATGAGCACTCGGGACGTGTGCCTGATCGACGCGCCCGTCTGTAAAAACGCGCTCTCACAAAAGGCGGCACAATGGTGAAAATACTGGAGGCGTTTTACAGGCGAAATTAATCACCGATTACGGCGACTGATAGGCCGTCCGCGATCCTAACGGCGGTTCTTTAAACATGTTTCTATTTTCCAGGCAATTCCCACGCGATTAGCGGCAACAATAACGATTGCGGCATTTATTGGTAGGCGACATTTATCGTGCGGGCTGCGCCAGGGCTCTCGACAGCGCAGTTGGGCCGATTGACGAGGCTCGTCTTTGACAACGCAATTTGGCGGCAGCGAAATTGCATACGCACGCGCGCGCGAGCAGACGCGCGGTACAGACCGCCCGTGCGCACGCAGCACGCGAGCGTGTACACGCACCCCGTGCCGGCACGCTCCCCTTCCCGGCCGCATAGCGCGCATCGCACGCACACCAGCGCAAACTGCATTAACGAAGTGTACCTACGTTATTTCAACTGCGCGCCTCCCGCACGCCCCCGCGTCGGGGGTGGGGAAGGGGAGCGGGGCGGAGCGGGGTTCGAAATGGATGAAACTGTAATTGCCGAATTTAAACTGTATTTTACGGAAGCGTTCCGCCGGACCATAAAAAACCGCTGAATTAACTACACCTCGTTGAATGCGCGGTGTCCAGCCGAACAACGCCGCATGTGGTAACTATCAATAAACTGTACAATAACCTACGGTGGGACACATAAAAGCAAGATGCAGCGCGCTGCGAGCGGTTGGGTGGGCGGTGGGTGGGTGGTTGCTGCGGCTGTGGTGAAAGGGATGGTGGGGGCAACGCGTGGTTGGGGCGGCACGCTCCCCGCCCTCACTCGCCGCCGTCCGTTGCCGCGGAGAGGCATAAAAACGGGCGCTGATGTCATCTGTCGCGCCTGCCGGCCGAGAGATGGCGCAGATAGCGCGCGCGCGCACAAGCGGGCGGGCGAGAGAGGAGCAGCGCGTCGCCGGGGACGCGGCGTCGACACGCTTGTCGTTCGTCGACTGTCTTCTTATCGCGGAGAGGGGGGAGTGGAGGGCGGGTGACGCTAGCGGGGCGGGGCGGGGACACTCGGACAGATAGCATCGCTACACGCTGCGAAAAGTGCGTGAACGCGCTCGGGCAGGCGAGGGTGAGGCAGGGAGCTTCTAGGAGGCGGTGGGAGTGGGGTTGGCGAGTGGCAAAAGGCGTTCAGTGGGACATGTCGCAAGCGTTCAACTGGTGCACGACATGTCATACAACTCTGGGGGGACCAGCAAACGCTTGTTTACACAAGTCCCAACCCCCTCACTGTGCTCGCCAGGACTAAGGATTAAAACGTTCATGTAAGCAACTTCACAGGCAGATAAATAAGTTGGAAATATCCATTAATGTAAAACCATGATACTAAAATATATCTCTGTCGCTGAGAATATCTGCGTCGCAAACAGAAAAGTCAAAATTAGTGAACTGGCAATCATTTAATTGAAACATGGTTTGCAAACCCAACCAAACATTCGTATTTACCCTTAATCCATTTAATATGCTAAAACATGATATAAAATGAATTCTATGTTAATATTCCTGCACAAAATGGATTAACTGAGACAAAAAGAATTACCCAGTCACCGCCTAATCGTATACAGTGCTTACTTCCAGAAGCGAATGTTTCGGTTCCAAACACCCTGAGCAACGGGCGAGTGCGGGAGGGGCAGCGGGGCGGAGCACGGCGAGGCGACGGGCGTGCCTGGCGTGGCGTGGCGGGGCGTGCGGCGGGGCGGGGCGGGGCGGGCGGCGGGACGGGCGGGGCGGGGCGTGGGTGGCCCGGGGCAGGGCAGCAGGTGGCGGGCGTGAAGGCGGGGGCTGAGCGGGGGCCGGGGGCTGGGCGGGAGATTAAGGGGTGAAGACGCGCGCCAGGCGGGAGAGCGGACATCATTCTGGAACGCCCTCCGTTCGCCTACGGCTGCTTCTGTTGCGGTGCTTCCGGAGCGCCCCTGCGGTTTTGCTACCCTCCTGCGCCCTACCCCGCCGCCGCCGCGCAGGCTTCTTCGTGTCCCGGCCCCTGACCCCAATAACTCGCGCCTCCGCGCCCGCCTGGCGTGGCTCTCTAGTGGACTCCCGCAAGCTGGGGCGCAGCGGCACCGTTCGGCCATGAAGGTGATCATGTAGCGATGGAGATTAGTAGCTATGAATCCTACATTGCGCTTCAAGTAGCTTGATAGCCTCAAGTTAGTCCCGTGAGAGTGTAGTGATTCTTTGGCGCACAAGTAAGAAACGGTTCGTACCGGGTTTCTGCGTCCCCCGCCTGGGATTCGGCCACCGGCGCCAACGCCGAAACCTCGAGTTCTCTTGCGCGGAGCCAATCGCTATCACCGCCGGGTACCTGCGCACGCCCGCCCACGCCAACCGTCACTCCCGCCGCCTAATTAACGCAGCAGCGCGCGGTTATGCGGCGCAATTAGGAGGCGGCGTAATGGCGGCGGAAGTCGCCCTCACCTGCCGCTGGCGGCGGTGGCAGGGCAGCGGAGAAGGCGGTGGCGTTGGATGGTGGTGGTGGTGGTGGCGGTGGCAGCGTGGGCGGCGCGGCGGTTGCGGGCATTGGCGGCGCTGGCGACGGTGGCGGGGAGGGAGGGGCTGGTGATGACTGACGGACAGCCTTCCAACCTCCGGACGTGTAGACGTGTATCGAAGAAGTTCCGACGAAGCGTGGATGGATGAGTTTACACTGATTTCCAATGTTTCCTTGACAATGAAACGCCACGACTCTATAATCAATATTCTTATTTCATGTGATGCAAATATTGGAATTTTGGTTGTAAGGGTGTACCGAATGACAATAATCAAACATAATTGATTAATTTTTGTCTGAAACAGTGCGACAGTATCTACATCGCAGTGGGTAAAGAATAACTGCAAACACCAAACCTTTAATATTATGCAACACGTACAATTATCGCCAAACACGCGAAAGAATATTACTGGCACTCGATATACAAATACCAATAACTGTCAGACAACGATATCTCACCTTGCCAGAATTACTTGAGAAACCAACGTCTAGCCGTCGATTGGTGAATCCCTAACCACACAATCCAACAACATGGAAACAAAACCACAACTTCTCCGTAAAAATAAAAGACGTGAGGACATAATGTTTTGTGGATGAGGGACGACACTTTTTCTACTCCCCCGAAACTTCACCACAACGAAGAACTCCCAAGGACAACGGCAGGGCGACGCCCGAAAAGGCGACGCGTGAACGTTCAGCGTCGGCGGCGTCGCCCGATTTGGGGGGCGAAGGCGAATTTGTCATCGGGGCCATCATCTGACGCGGCGTGCGCCGCCGCGTAGACAGCGCGTGTGGCATGCCGCGACAAAAGGCCCCGCCGCCGGCGGACGCGAGGGCTGTCAGCCGCCTGGCGCGTCCCGCGAAGTCACGCGCCGCCAAATGATTTGTTTTTCATTTGCGGCGCCCAGCTGCCCCCCTACCCCCTCCCGCCCACCGCGACGGCCACGGGACACGAGAGGCTGTTGCCTATTACTTCTTCTTTCTTTGCTGCTTCTCGTCCCTCTCCTCGTGTGTCGCTGGGAATACTTCCTCGACTTCCCTCCCACTTCTCGCGAGTTCCTACTTTACAGAAATGTTACCGTATTCTCTACAGACTATTTCTCTAAGAAGTTCTCTCGATACGATTTTTTTCTCTTTAATTTTCGTTCTCAGTACTTTCTTATACTTTTGATGTTCTACCTTCCCTTATACTTGAGTTTTATTTCCCCTTGTCTCCTGCTTCCATAAATCTCTATCTTCTTAATGGAATGTCAAAGCATGTTTCCCCCTTTTCACCGTCATTCTCCCCTAACTTCCGTCGTTCCAACTCCCATTTCTACGTACTAATATCTACAAACTTCCTTCTCCGTCTTCTTCATCTCCTCCTGCAGCGACGCCATGCGACGTGTGAAAAAAACACAACAGTGCAGCAAGGAAAACACCACACAGAGCAAACAACACACACAGACAAGTAAGAAACCAAACCAAATCAAAACCATTCCCACACCAAACCGGTGGTGCAATAATCCCCGATGCAGAACAAGGAAGAAGTGCATAAATAAACGGGCGAGCTCTCCTCGTGGGAGGAAGGGCTCGCCAACAAGACGCAAGAAATCAGGTGACAGAACCCGGCCCGGGGCGTGCGCGCTGCAGAATACGCTCGTTGCGAGGGCATTTGGCACCCGAGCTGCAGCTGCAGCTTGTGCCTGTCTAGGGGTGGAAGGTCTAGCGTCATGTGATTTCATTAACAAACTTAGACTCGGGAATCGTGTAATGTTTGCGAATTTCATGTTCCTACTTCAAAACGGTACAGTCAGATTAGTGTTATCCTACAAATTTCTTCAGTCGTCTTTAGGTGCTTCTCAAAACTAAAGAAAAATTAGATAATACATATTGCATTATTAATAATATTTTCTTATAGCACTAAATACTAGGGAACGTTTTGACTACTATGACCATATTAAGTGAAACTAATCTATGATCAAAGTGCGTTTATATACGAATGGGGAGAAGTGTTGCCCACGATAATATAAATTTTGAATTTTTTTATTTAGATGTTTTGTCGCTGAAGGCGGTTCGCTCGCCTCCACCCCCCTCCCACGTAGCTACGCCCCTGAGAGACACTCACAGATGATATCGCGAGCTCGCGCCGCCTCCACCGCCGCCTCTTTCGACAGCCGTCACGAACGGACGGCAAGCAGGCAGGTGAAAGTATCGAGACAATGCTGCAGTCGGCATATTCGATATTGCATTCAGTCACGAACAAAAAATGTCACACGGAGATTAGGCAGAGGTGGAAAGTTCGTTTCGACACGAGGCCAATTTCTTTTCCTTTTTTCACAACACGAATGACGCTTCTGTGGCGATTGAATTTCTCTTTGAACAACTTCCCGCCGGCACGTGAACTGCCGTGTTTCGCGTATGGTTCAAATAGTACGAAAGCGGAAATGAAATTTCGAATGATGTGAAAAAATTTTTCCAGGAGTCTCTGAAGGTAACGCGACAATGTAACGCATTGTTTGATTAAGAAGGAAATTTAATTTTATTCATCTCAGAGTTATAAATTCAGTAATAAATGTATTATCGAGAGTTAGTATCGATATTTTTTGAATATGTCTTTCTTTAATGATAAGGGACATTGTGGATAAAGGGGGAAAATGTGCAAGTTCTAAGAGTAGGAGATCCAAAAAGTTCTGAGTCCTGGCGTGATATGTGAAACCAAACATGACAAGTGAGCGTGTGCGCGAGCGTGAGCGTAGAGCGCGCGTATTCTGGGCAGCAGCGCAGGCCGGGGGCCGAGCCAGAAGCAGAGAACAGCAGCCCGCACAGGCAGACCCAACAGCACGCCAGCCGCCCGCCGGCCCCGCGCGGCTGAGCAGACAGGGGCCGCCGGAGGAGAAACCCGCAACCAGGAAGATGTTAGTGAGTGCGGTTAGTGAGCGCCCGCCCATACAGCACGGGTTAGCAGCGAGAAGAGCACACACTGCCAGGAGAGGCTCTGATCCTTACCAGCGCTCGATCTCGATTTGGTTCTCGACGCTTTCGCGTTTACACCGCCCGGGGCGCCCCCCGGCTGGTGGGTGGCCAGCGACTTGGCCGCGAACATGGACGGATGGTGGTGGTGGTGGGACATGGAGTGGTGGTTGAGGTGGTGCGACGTGTAGCTCATGTAGGACGGGGTGGCGGAGTCGTGGTGCGGGTAGGGCGAGGGCTGCAGGGGCGGCGGGGGCGGGTAGTGGCCGTGGGGGCCCATGCCTAATGCTGCTGGCTGCTGGGGTTGCTGCTGCTGTCTGGCTGCTGGCCCTGCAGCTGCACCATCTGCTGTTGCTGTTGTTGCTGTTGCTGCTGCTTGCTGTATGCCTGTTGCCTCGGACGGCGGCGGCGCGGCAGCGGGCCGGCGGTCGCGATCGCCGGCCGCCGCGGCGGCGGCCGGGCGGAGCGCGCCGACGCTCGGCGCCGCCCCGCGGCGAGCGGCCGCCGCGCCGTGGACGAGTACCCGTACTAGACGAGGACCCGCCGTCCCGTGGCTATACCTTCGCGCTGCCTTGACGGCCGCCGCCGCTCGCCGCCGCCGCCGATTGCCGCAGTTTGGCGCCGCCGCCGTCCTGCGGCGCCCGCGCCGAGTTTCAGCATGTTGACGCCGGGCTTGATGTCGAGCTGCGCCGCGCCGGCGCCGCACGCCACCCGAGTCCTGGCCTGGTGCATGAGAGGCGAACGCCCTGGCGGCGCGTGCGCCACGCGCCTGCCGCGTTCTGGTAGTCGCTGGCGCTCGATCGACGTGGACGCGCTGCTGGTGAGCGCCGTCTGCCGCACCGTCCCGAGTCGGGCGGTCGCGTCCCTTGGCGGCGTGGGCGGGAAGGTGAAGAGGTGGTGCGCGGCGGAGGAGGCGACGCCGTGGTGCGCGGATGGCGCGCCGCCGCTGCCGTTGGCGTTGGCCGAGCCGTTGGAGCCGCCGCCGCCGCCGCTCGAGCCGGCCGACGGCGACATGGGCTTCTCGTCGCCGCTGGCGCTGCCCGTCGACGGGTTGGAGGCCGACGACACGGCCACCGAGCTGGACGAGCCGCTGCCGCCGCCGCCGCTGAACGGGCTGCACCAGGCCGAGCCGTGGCCCACCATGGGCTTGCTCTCCGACAGCCACGGGTGCAGCGGCGTGTGGAAGTGCGGGCGGCACACTTGGCTGCTGCTCATCCGGGCGGCGGCCGCTGGAACAAAACGCTCACTTCAGCACACAGCCACACAAGTGATCACTCTTAACACACTCTTAATATCTAAATGGTCACTGTACACTAGATGCATGGGGAATTATATTTCAACTACTTTTGCACGACTTTCCACAAGCAAACTCATACACGTCCAACTTCATATTCAACTCCTTTTGGAACCATCACTTTTTTTCTAAACAACAAGAAGAGACAATCACAGAAAAGTGTCACGAAGTTGATTTCATTGAATGGTTAATGACCATAAGTATGGAATAAGCTTGGAAATAAGCTTGAAACATCAAGTGTTGAATTTGTCATCCATATCTCCATCAGAATTTGGAATTCAATCCAGAATATACAGAAATTTAAAGCAGATTTTTTTAAAAATCTGCGTTAGATATAATTTTTTTTCGTTTTTTAGAAGGAAGCTTTGGACTTGGCAATGCCGGAAGACATTCCTGACTGCGAAACGCTCTTCCCAGCGATGTTCTTTCGCCAACGCCCGCCGCCTCCCCTCACGACCTGTCCCGCGACCGCCCTCGCGATCTGTCAATTTCGTTGCTGCGTGTTTCCGCGACGCCGCTCCAGCGACAGCGCTCTCCAAAGAACAAGATCGCTGGACGCGACCCGTTAGCCACTCGATCTGCATATTTCAAAGCGAGAGAAAGACGGCGTTGGGAGTCAAGGTGACACGGAAAAACGACTACAACGCTTTGCCAACGGGCGTGGCCTGACAAAATGTTCTTTCTCCCGTACATTCCACTATTGGCTCCATTTTGTGTTGATACATTTTAGTTTTTTTTATTTAGTTCCAAAACATGGTATTTCAAACAAATTATGATGATTTCTTGTCTGAAAAACTTACTCCAATAACTTCTAGGCCATTATTTCCTGTCTTCAACCTACTCTCGTTGCGGTTGGAAGTAGTCACGCTGCTAGGCCTACTCTTTAGAACTTAATGCCCGGAACAGTAACTAGAGAAGAACAGTTCTCACATGTGAAATATGACTAAGAATGTGAGGCAAATTAGATTATGAGAACATGCAAACTCCCTTCAACCATATGACAAACGACACCACTATTTTTCTAGAGGAGTTAATTGACTTCACGCCCACTCATTACATTTCACGGAGTGTGAGAATCTTCCGATGAAAAGACGTATGCACAATGCAAAGGAGAGATGAATGGCATGGAGCCCATAGTTTACTCATCACAGCTAATAAAAAAAAACAGACAATTTCAATTTTTCATTTCTCACACACTCCAACACTTTTGAATCTTTGGATACTAATCTCGTCTCGTGCAAGTATTATTTATCCACTCCGATATCGAATTGAAATAGTGAATAGTGTAGCATTTCACATTCAATAAACATTTTCAAACTACGTACACCTGTGTAAGAGAAAATTACAATGTGGTGGAAAATACCGCCGTCCGTTAAACCAAATTCCCTAGGTAATATTAAGGTATAGATGAAACATTTTTAGTTATTAACTCTTTGTAAATTTAATTCTTTGAGTACATGTCATAATATTTTACCGTTATATTATTTCTCTCTCTAAATTGCACTTCTAACATGTATCATGTCCGAAAATAGTCACTACTTTAATCATTTACTGTTGCAAGATCTTGTTCTGAGGGGAGCACCCGAAAATTCATTAATTTACCGAACGACGACAGTTTGACCCATCCGCTGTTACGAGGAAAATTCGTGTCCCGTATCAAAACCCTCTCCTCTCCAGCCTTGTATGCCTCAAATGCCCAGGTCCACACGAAAAACCGTCCTCCTTTTTAGAATACACTCCAGCCTCCATGTATTCCATGTGGCATCGGTGCTGACCCACCCGCGGTCCAGCGTCTGCGCCGTCGCGCCAGCGAGCGGGTGGCGAGAGCGCGCTGGAAGGTTAGTTTCTATTTGTAAAAATAATGCCGGTATTAAGCCATACACGCGGTTAAATTGCCCATTGTGGGCGGGCGGGTGG
>BOPP01000016.1:3262801-3278430 GCA_017312745.1 Gryllus bimaculatus | reverse complement strand
TACCACCGCTGTCGGGTTGTACTTTTCATTAAGTATTTGTAGAGAACACGGAGGCGCTTGACGGAGCCGCGCCGGCCGCGGCCGCAGATAAGGCGCCGAGGTACAAAGCGGTGCGCAGTGGTCGGCGGTAGCCCAGGCGTCGCGCACACTGGGGAAGAAAACCGAAAGGCAGGCCAAAACATCATGTCCATTTACACACTTGTGTCGTATGCCATTTGAAAGAGCAGCATTAAATACCGTTAATTTCGAAAGTGTGAGTTTCCTGATTACGTTTTGACATCGTTTCAAAGATACATCGAATTTATTTCCCTTGGGTGTGATCTTGAAGGTCGTTTGCAAGCGCACACTCAATCAAGCATAACTTCTTCCAATGATCATATAATGACCTCTAGGAAAGTCTATGTTATTCTTGAAAGTGCGATCTGTATGGTTAGTAATTGCCATTTCATTTGTTTGCCGTGGTCGTGAGGAATTTGAATTAAAAGAAAACACGATTTTTCGTTGTATGTATTTTTTTTTACATGTGATTGGTTCCTTGTTTGACTTTTGGCCAAACTTTCGGTTTTTTCCCCAGTGTGCGTCGGGGCGGCAGCAGAGGGCGGTCACGTGGCGAGGGTCCCGCGCGCATCGCTCGCCCAGGGAAACAAAACACGGCGGCCGCCCGCCAGCCCCCCTTTTATGCGCCCAATTAGCCCTTCACGCCCCCTCCCCCTCCTGCCGCCCTCCCCCCGCCGGGTGGCAGTGCGTGAGAGGAACCGTCTTATAATGAAGAGGTTCGGCGACCCCTAGATCGAAGCATATTCGAATTCCAGGTCTATCTAGTCCTAAAAGCTTTGAGTTTCCATGATCATTTCTTCGAAGTTATATAAGAACATGTCGATGGCGTAGATCACTTATATTGTATGGCCAGAATTCTTAGTTTCGAAACAAACAAGCATGAAAATTTGTAGAGGTGTACTTACTTACTGAGTGACAATGATTGCTTTCTGAAAAAAAGCATGACCCCTTTAATACGGACGTACAATCTTTGTGCACTAGTTAAGATATGAACAACAAAAATTATCTTGACTCAAAAATAGGCGTAGGTGGGCATATAATGTGTGCATTAATCCACCGATTTGTTGCTTGTTATTGACATGAATATGATTTAAAAGATGGGATGAGGTTCAGGGAGCGGTTTTTTCTAAACCTACGAGAGACATGTTCATCTGTTAAGATTTCCATATGTAAGATCAACTCTCTCTGGGGAAAAGAGACGTCGATAAAAATAAGACAAATAATGTCATTAGTTTAACTACAAACACAAAAAAATCATTGGCTTTGTTTGTTTTTTTATTAGTAATTCATTTGACGTTACACGTTCTAAAGAACAACAAGCACGAACGAAAGAAGCTATAGGGTTTACATTTTGAAAGTGTAACGTCAAAGTACTGAGTTGCTTTTAATATCTAAAATATATCAGTAGTTGGGTACTCCAAAGATTGTTCCTAACATCTGCGTGCCTCCCCCTTGGTCACGTCTGTGTCCTGTGTTGATTAAAAACATCTGAGCTGAAGAGAAAAACGAGCGGAGTTACAAAATTATTTCCGGGGAGTTGTGGGCACGCCACATCTGCCCAACCATTGACACAGCTTTCGATAGATGTAGAGATAACGGAAGCTTTTTTCCGTAAATTTGTTTCGAATATTACAGGAAATGTATACACTTTTTATGCGGTTACTTCCCTCTCTGGTCTCATTGATAGCGCAATTTGGGTAAACGCACGACTACTCGTAATGAGGAAATTTACAGGACGCACTTCGTTTGTTTTCGAGTCCAAATGAAAAACGAGGATAATACTCTTCTAATTTGGGTGCCGGAGGGGTTGGTGTTCAAATTGCGACGGGTAATTCCAAAAATGTTTACGATTCTTGCAAAATGTGTTATCTAGAATTTACTTCTTTGAACAGCACTTGTAAGCTAGGTGTTCGTTTCGCACACAAAGAACACATAAAAGACCCCTCTCTATTTGAAAGATTTGCAGACAAGAGATCACAATTACTCCGACAATGATTACGAGGGTAAGTGTATTAATATAGCAGTGCCATGACTTTCCCACGCACTATGGTATCAGTGTTACATTCACTCTCAAAACGGTTTACCTTCCATAACGGAAAAAACATGAATCATGGTAGTCTAATACGTTCACATTTCACTGTTTTTTTAATTACAGTTTTGAACGTAAAAACTGTTTGACGACCCAGTATACTCGTAAAACGCTGTAACCATACCAAGTGCAGAAATTTCCTGGCAATACGTAACACAAATCAATGACAAACGTGTTACGATTCCAACGTATCGTGTGATGAGATGGAAATGCATAATGTCACATTCATAGCTGAATGAGTATTGATGCTCATCAAAAATATAAAGACCATCACGGTATAGAGGGCACTTTAAGAGCTGTAATTTGAAGATATCGTGTACAACCATGTTCTTGAATGCTTTACAACTTAATTATTCAATTGATATTATTTATTAGAAAATGTAAGTTGTATTATATTCCCTCTTGACACGTTTCGAAGTGAATCATGAGAGTAAGATTATGTCCCAAAGTATAAAAAATGTTTCTCTAACTTGCGATTTATGGTATTTGAGGATCGTAGAAAAACAAGATGAAATAAAAACAATACCTTTTAAAAATTTTAACTCTTTCCGCAATAAAAGAAAGTCCCCACCGCTCTGCTGCTTCGTCGTTAGTATTCTAATAAGTAGCAAACATAGAATTATTATCGAGCTTAGTAAGTAATGAAAACCCTGTTCTATGAGTTTGGGAAACTACAGTAGGAATACCTTCATGTAAGTTCATTGCTAATTCTGACACTGTGCAGTTGATCTTGCAAACTGGGCGCTCTTTTGGGCTCAAATCAGTCTGAAAAGAGTTTATCCTCGGTGGGATAGAAGAACTGAGGGATTTGGACGGATGAAACGCAAAGGATCGCGACCAGGCGGAGCGGCGGGGACGGCGGGGGAGAGCGCCAAGCAGCCGCAAAGATAGAGTCAGACGTAGGCGTGAGAGAAGGTGGGGGCGACGGGGGCGGTATGGCGAGCGTGGCGGGGGGCGAGGGACACCAGCGCTGCGTGAGATCATGCGAGCCGCTCATCACTTTAACAGCGCGACGCGCACCTCGCACGGGGTGTGCACTGCGGCGGGCGAAGTGCTGCGCGCCATTAGCGGCGAGTGGCGGCCTCCCCCCAGCCACCACCACCCCGCCCCATGGCCCCCCCACCCTCTCGCTGGGGGCGCCACATCCCTCGTCAGCCTTCGCCCGCCGCAGCGGCCCTGCCCGCGTTCCCATTCCATTTTCCATGCACAAAAGGGCCGCCAGCCCCCGCCCCGACCGCCCACACCCTCTGCCTCGCGGTCGCCCTGATACGCCTTTTGCCACTGGCTATCGGTGCGCGGCCCCCCGCGGGGGATGCAGCCGGCCAGGAAATTTGGCGCCATTCGAAAGGAAGAGGGTGGGGCCGCCTACTAATTCTCTGACACAACTAAGCGCCAAAACTGAATCTCAGACATGATACAAAATAGGTAAGAACTACGCTCCCAGCAAATTGACTGGTTGAATTTCACACGCAAGGTCTTAACGAAAAACGACTTGAATATGTTAACCACGAAACCGTAATTAAAACTAGTTTGGACTATGCCCTATTGTGTTTTGGGAAGGTAATAATTTTGTTTTCGTCATTATGTGAAGCAAAACTTCTTTAGTTGCCCACGCATTTAATTTGGTTTTTCATCAGCTTAAGTGTACTTCTTTTTGAAGCTGAACATGCTCAACATTAGAACGCTACATCTACAAGCCTTGCTTTTGGATGCCTGCAAAATAGTGTCTGACTTTCTGCAGTAACTACAACTGAAGTATCAAAATATATAATTTAAAATAGAAAATTCCGTTTGGCTAGCTGTCTGAAGACCCCAGGTCCTCCCCGACAACGTGCGCTGAGTAGTCGTAAATCTATAAGGTCTAAACATTTATCTTTTATTGAATCCAATGTAGCTCTTAGGCCCGTCAGAGTATGGCCTTTTCAGTGTAGAGGGTCAGGTTTTGCATCTACAGGTAGATTGGCGCTAATAGAAGGGGTAGCCCAGCAGGCTCATTGCGCAGCACTTACCTATTTTTTTTCTTATTCTACCTTCCGTGATAAGAATACGGAAATTCGAGGGTAGTTTCGGGTTCAGAGGTGACAATTGGTGTACTTGGAAATGGCACAATTTCTACCACAACATAATTGACACCGATCCAAGATTTGCCGAAATACGGACCGCTGCAACTTATTTTACAGGGAAATTGAGTGATGTGCAGATCCCCTCAGCCTGCAGGACCAACGTAATAATTTTAGGGTATTACTATTTAATTCATTTAAAAACGTAGTGGCATTTTTTGAAGCATAGGTTTTTTTTTTTTTTTTTTTTGGTTTTCCTCTTGCTGCTTGCTTGTTACGATAGTAGCAGCTTTGTTCTCCCCCCCTAAAGCCACCACTATCCATGGTACTCGAGAAGTAAATTGCGTATTCCAAGCACGTCGCGCGTCTTCCTCTCTTGCCGACGGGTGAGTAATTGAGGAGTCGTCTGAACGGGGCGGCGGCGTGAGTCGGGAGCGGGGGGGGGGCACGGACCGAGCTCCGGGGGCGGCGGCGGCCGACAAAGTGCAATCAGTGGCGCGTGCGTGGCCAAGCGGCGAGCGGCGACCCCTTGAACCCGCGAAGCCCTCCACACGGGGCAACGCGGCGTCAGCGCTTCGGGGCGACGAGGGCCGCCTTGGAGGGCGGCCCCTCCCTTCGAGAGGGGGCGCGCCCCGCCCGCACCACCCCACCCCACCCCCGCGCCGCCAAGCCGAAAGGGAGACCGCCCCGCTGGCGGCCCCGACTGACCTCCGTGTCGCGACAAACGCTTGCCAATGGAAGAGGCACCCGCCTGCGTAAATGCAATGCGTTCCTCCAAGGGGACTTCTAAGGCCGCCCCTCGGCTAATTTGCCGCCGGTGTTAGTGTTACCATCACGCTTTCCGGTGGGGGGAAATTCTAAACAACGCGGCTTCCTCAAGAGGACTTTTTATTCCATTGAGTTGCATCTGCATCACTCTATTCCTCTGCAACATTTACAAAATTCAAACAACACAAACTACGTTACATCAGTTGGCAGTTTTATGTACGAAACGTCTCGTCGCCTCTCGCATCGTCAGTTTTATATAAAATGTTTATATTCACACTGTTTATTTCAGCGAAATGTTTCGTAATGTTTTTAAACTTTAATGGTGTACAAGCAATTTGATAATACGTGGCAATATATTTTCGAACAGCTGCTTGTCTGAACTGATCGGCTTTAAGCTTAAAAAGCGATGCATTTTGTAACTGCATGTTTATAACTCACGTCTCCATTTAAATGAGATGTTCACGTGATAATGAACCATGTCACATATAAAGCACCCGCACAATAATTCTGTCCTCCCCAAAATGTTTGATTTATAAGTAGGATATTCGAATAAATCACTGTATACTTGTTTAATATCAATATAAGACTAACATCACGAAAACACAGTAAATGATTACCAATGGAATACGTACTGACACTATTCAAACTACTCCGTGTATTCCTGTGTATTATTAAGCGTCAAAAATTGTGAACTCGTCAGAATTAAAGAAACAATTCCTCACACTTTGGAATGTGGTTAAAGAAAACAACGGCAGATTGTAGAAATTATCAAACAGTGCAATTGGAATGCGTCACTCTCAACAACCCAAGGAAAGGATTGAGTTTTCGGCTTGTTTAGAGAATAAATGAAGCTCGGTAGCGAATAAAATAGTCACAAGCGCTGTCGCTGTAATGGAGGAAGATAAGAAGCAATCCTGGGAACGCCAGAATTCCCGACGTGCTCGCCGTGCCTCCGGGTAGTAGAATGCTAACGAGATGCCTGCGTCGGTCCTTCCATCCGTCTTCCGGCCGCGAGCGACGGCGGCGGCAGGGCTTTGTTTTACGACGCGGGGCCCCCGCGGCCCCCACAGCGGGGCACGGGGCGCAACCCGACATCCACCGGCGGCTGCTCGGGGCTGGCGACGACATCGTTAGTCGCTTCAGCCTTCGGAGCACGCGGCACCGCGCCCTCGCCCGCCGATTTTCCCTCACAAGCAAAGTCCGTTTTCTACACTACTTTTCGAAACCAAACGGCTGTGACAGCTGAGGGGCAACATCACAGTCTTGTGAATGATCTTGGCTGGACAAGTGACGCGGCGTCCCAGGCTGGGTTGTCGACGGTTCGACCATCTTATCGTGGTCTTCCTCAGAGAGTCAGAGTCACAGATCAGCCCTGAGGAAGACTGCGATATGATGGTTAAAACGTGGGCCACACAGCCTTCGATGCGTCGTTACCCGGACAGCCAGATCATTCACAGGACACGAGGTTGATGGGGACATCGTAGAGCGGGAGACCCCAGAGTTCGAGCCCGAATTGTGGTGGATTTTCGACCAACCATTCTCGTATAGCTGAGTGGAATTCAATCCCAGAGAAAAATTCTACCCGCCGTCTGCTCTGATCAATAGTTTTCCGTGGTTCCTTCGATCAGTATAAGACGAATGCCGGAGCAGTGCCATAGCAAGTAGGCCAAGAACTGGGCTCCAACTTCCCATTCTTCCTCCTATTCCCATACACACATATGCTTTACACTATCACACATGCTGAGAAACAAGCCAGAAGCTTAAAGATCGTCCCGTTTGGAGCGGTGCATCACTGAGGGAAATAGCTTGGAGGGCGAAAGCTTGCAAACCGACTTGTAGATCGTCATCGGATCTCGTTCCAGCGAAAAAGTGATTCGCATCCTCCCGCTTTATATCATGCACTTCACTTAGAGGATTAATGAGCTAAGTAGTTGACGTGCTAGGAATCAATAAATACTCATTCTCGAAAACGTGTAACAGCGAAGGATATTCTGCCCATATTATTTCAAGTGGGCAATCGAGTGAATAAAGGTCTGTTGCAGTTGATGACTTTATAACCACTCAGAGTACGCAGTGAATTGTAAGCTTCAAATTCTCCCCGTGTACTTTCAGCGGGAGCAACTTTCTGAGATTATCATCTCAGCATATTCGTGTACAAAAAAATTATCATCCCATCACTGAAGCAAAACGCTCTTCCAATAGCATGCTCCGCAGCTGGACATAATTTCCGCACACCTTGTTCAAGGAGCCGTTTGAAATTTCTGCACGCTCCTCCGTAGTCGCTAATAGAGAAATAACTTTACAGAAATGGGTTTGTATGTTATCGCGAAAGATGAATGCGCGTGATAGCCCGGCGCAGTGGGCGGACGTGCAGGGCGCCGCTGCATGAGTGTGTGACGTCCCCGTGAACAGACGCCCAGATAGACAGATGGCGGGCGACAGATGGGCGGGTGAGTTTTCCCACGGGTGGCGGCGGCGGTGGCGGCGGCGATTGCGGGGCGCGATGCGGCCGGGCCACGGTAGGCGGCGGCGGGGGCGGCGGGAGGCGGCGGGGCGGTGGAAGCGGGGCAGATCACTACCGGCGCGCGCGCAACGGGAGGCCGTCCGTGAGGGAGATACCCCGGAGTCGCCGCTGCCTGTAACGACTTCCGTAAACCGGCCTATTACCGACATCACGCAGGAACAAAAATGGCGGGCGACGCGCGGAGCGCCGGCAGCGCCGGGTCGGGGAACGTGAGCTGATCGCGGATTCGGGCCACCACTCGGCACGGCACCATTTAATTCACGAAAGTTTTACTGAACCCTGTCTGTTTGCTATTGACACACTGAACTTCATAATATATGACAAATGCATCACTTTATAATGAGCAAGTGAGATAAGTATTTTGGCGTGTGCATCAGGTTTTCACTAATTTAGAAACATATGTTTATCGAAGGTTAATTTGGCGTCATCCGATCATTGGATATATCTATGCACCCTTTTTTGTCGGCGTTTTCTGATAATGGTGAGGGGTCCGAAAAAATGTATCAGAAGTAAATTCGCAACAGTAACACTTTGGAGCTGAAGCGCGGCTTTACTAATTATACATTCTTATTCGCCAATCTAATTTCAGTAATACACACACACCCACACCGAATTAAGTAAGAAAAGAAAGAGAAGACCCAAGTTTTTCTGTGTTTAATAGCCAATAACTCTTCAGAAGGGAGGATATGAAATACAAAAATATTGTAACTATGACTGTTTGAGAAAACATACTATGATGCTTTACCTGTTACCTAGACACTTTTTTATGTGCGACCCGTGAAAGTTTAGTTTTTGGGGGGTTTAATATCCACCGCAGCCAAGACTTTGTGAGAGGGCTACGTGCGGCGATTCGCCGATCGAAGCCGTGGATTTTTAGGGGCGAAAATATCCTTCGTACGCCTTCCCTCCGAGGGGAAGTAAAGCCGGCTGTCCCATGTTAGTAAATTATTTGCATGTAAACGCCTAAATGACGCCTCTGAGCTAAATTGAAATCGCCTGTTTCTCGCCCAAGAAGTACCTCCTTTCTCTGCTAGTTGGTGAAAGAAGCGTAGCGCGAAATTTGCGTGGTCACACGGAAGAGCAGGCCTCATGGCCTGAGTCTCGCCACGTAAAATAAGGCATCAATTCAATTCAATTCAAGTTGCTGGTTCTGCGGCGGTTCATCGCCGGTCACCGCCAACCCCTGCGGTTGCGCAAGTGCTCCGTGCGGTGCGCGGGGCTGCGGCATACCGCGAGGCCGCGGAAGAGATAGTATCGGCGCGGCCGCTGGCCGGGGGCAGTTCCGTTCTCACGCTCTCCGAGCCGGAAGCGAGACGGCCACAAAAGCCGCCTGTTATAAAAATCTGCGACTATCTGTCCCGTCATCTGGGTATCAGCGCCGCCGTCACACAGCCTGTTAGCGGCACGACTCCCGAGGCCCGGCCCCGGGGCGCGACGCGACGCAAGCGGCCGGGCCACGGAGACCGTTCCCTGCTGCTCTCTTTCGGCTCGCTCTGCGGGAGATGGGGTGTACCCTAAGGATATAGGGTGTTTGGCGTTTTAAGAATTAAGCCACGTCCCGAGGTCAAGTGTCTTCATGAAATTTACGTAAATTTTCTTTACAGAATTTACGGTTCTGAAGATGAGGTGTACCCCAAGGATATAGAGAGCTCGGCATTGTGTCAGTTTCACGTCACAGTGCTACGTCAAGAGGTTACGTATCTTCAGAGAATATACGTGAAGCTCTGGATACTTTGTTCCCGAAACTTGCACTTCTTTTAGACAAAAGAAAATATCTCAATGTTAGCTCAGATATATTTTTATCTTTTTGCTATTTGTACTGAATTTGAAACACGTATAAGTCTCGTGTTTGTGTATCACTGTTAATGATAAACCTATTATTTGCCATTTCATATGATACAGTGAGCTGCGATCACCTTCCTCTAAGTGTCGTAAATTCGAATTTGAAAGCGTTTGAAAGTAAGGTAAAATCGTTTAAAAGCGGAGAATTTCCATTACTTAGCTATGAGGAGATCGCAAAGTCGGATCATTATGGGAATATCTGCAGCAATCATTGATTCATAATTTCTCAAAAAATTAAAGTAATATATCAGTGATATTTTAACAGAAATATGACACAAGAAGAAGTTAAAAATTATAATTCCTTCTGAAGACACAAAGCTATCAATCAAACTAAAAATCCATTATTGTGCACGTAAAAATTAAAGCGGATATGATTGAAAACTGTTATTTTATTTTTACATACAGTTAGTATGGACACCATAAAACTACGAATGCGTCGTCATTGTAACTATAACTAGATTAAACCACATTTTGGTGTTTTATTCCGTCCGAATAATATATCAGTTATATATTCTCGTTCATAGATCATGTCCGTTCCATCAATAACAGAAAACAAACGATTTACTACAATATTGTGTCGATCCACAATAACATTGCACAAAACCCTAAAAGAACATTCATGTCCCGCAAACATTTGCCACGATCGTTCTTCTAACTAGCACAACCTGTGACAACGCTCTCCAAGCCAGGTGTTTTACCGCTCGCCAGACAGACGCGTGTTCATTCAGAACACGGAACAGGCGTGAAAAAGAACGCCGTTTCTGCGGGGGAGGAGAAAAAAAATTCCGTCGAAAATCCCCGCGATAGATGAAACATGGTGATATCGACGGGCGCGCGCGATATCGATACGACGCCAGATAACCCATTCACCTCGCTTCCCTCCAGCACACACACACACACACACACACACACACACACACACACACACACACACAGGCCGAATGCAGATAGGGCGCTGTGGAATCATAGCGGACCACCCCCGGCAGCGGGTGCGAGCGACACAAGCCCGCGAACGACATGCTACACCCCGCCACGCGCGCCACGCCGGCCACGCCACGCCCACGTTACGCAGTGCGACTGGCACCGGTCCAGAAAAGGTTTCAGGAATAGACAGAATTTTAGGGTTTCAGAGCCCCCATAAATGGTTTTTGATCAAGGTACATTTTAACTTAAGTTAAGGTCGGATAATTATAACAATGGTTGCTAAAGGCCCCTTATTGAACCTTCGTCAGGGCTGAACATTTATTATTACTATTATTACTATTATTATTATTAATATTATTATTGATGTTCTAATTATCATATTTGTTACACGTTTTTCTGACATATAAATCACAGTATGTTGTGATGATCAACATATTCAATATTTAACAATTACTTATCTTGTATTCCTACTTTCACTTATTATTAATATAGGCCCTACACCTATGTTTTAAAAATAGACATATATTTGGAGCAGAGACCAATGCTTGACAATGCTGAAACGTTTGGCTTGTAATTTTTCTCAATTAATTATCCGAGTAAAACTCAAAGTATATTCAGACACAAAGTCCTAGAAGTAGCCTAGACACAAAGTCCTAGAAGTAGCCTAGAGAAAATAATATTTGTGAATGTCTTTGTTGGCATGAAATATAAAAAATTGAAATATATTCATTTTAAAATTACTCCTTATATTGTGATGAATTTTGGGGAAATGTGTTGAGTATATTAAGTAGAATTATGTAACGTTTGTCCGACTGCAGAGTCCCATGCACCCGGCAACTTGCATCCGTAATTTCTAGGGAGTTTCGCGTTCCCGCGACACCACCCTCACCTGCGTGTGGGCTACAATTAATTATTTTTATAAACGAAGATGCATTCGTGCATTAAAGAATAGTATTTTAAAAGCTCCTAATACTACAAACCATTTTATTGATTCATAGGAGAACTAGTGCTTTTGGTCTTCCAGAAAAGCACTAGGAATTTCATGGATGAAAGGAAATAAGTTACCGTATATTTCTATAGAATTATTAAAATTCGTAAATATTTTTCATATTTATGCGCAAACGCAAGTCGTGTTGAATGCACATTTTATTGTGAAACCTACAAGATCATCTAGAACGAAGTCACAGCGATTCTTAATTGCTACTCTTACATATATATCAAGACCGATATATCAAGAAATATGAAATACGTAAGATGTGAAAGTCAGAGCATCACAAAACCCCATTAAGTGTTTACCATCAATATATTTAATAGTTCACAAATCACATCTTCAAATTCCATTTGGAGCTCAATGGTCAAACACAATCAAATTAAAGATCCGCGAAGTATTCTGTGCATGCGCTCAACCGCTGGGCGAAACAGCTCCTCCTTCGGGGCGAAGAAATTAATGCGGCGCCGAAATGGGCGTGGAGTCATTTAATGACTGCGAGGACATATGTTTGTGCAGCCCATATTACTGGGCGAGCTGTCCGCGCCAATTATGCAGTACGCAGGTGACCCTCGAAGGTCTTACTTTTCAACCGACAGCGACGCCGCGGCGCCCGCCTCCAAACCCCTCCCCCTCCCCCCTGGGCGCCGACAGGCTGACTACGCCAGAAATGGGCCCCAGAAGGCACCTCATGCACGGCATTTTGATGCTCACGAACGGAAACCATCCATAATAATGAACTGCCATAAATCAATTCGCTTGGTATGATTCGCATTTAAAATTATTCCCTGTCCACTTCCATATGCGTGAGTTGTTCGGTAATTTGAATCCGAAAAAAACCAACAGTTCTACTTTTTCTCTTTGAAATTCGAGTTACTATCGTGCTACTGTATTAGGAGCTAGAAGCTTTACTGAGAGAATATCGTTGAAATTGACATATAAAGGTTTTAATTGAGTGTTGAACTTTATTATCGGAAGACAAGCATGCGTGTAGGTCTATACTTCAAAATGAGACATATTTTCTGCAAAATCTTTCCAGGTTATTTTACAAGCTAAGAAATGGAGAAAGAGTATTCAGTATTTTGCCAAAAAGTTAGGAACCGGAGAAGACAAAAAGAAGAACGCCTGTTTGCGATCTCTAGAAAAAGAAAACATTAAAGAATATGGTTCTTTCACTATTTTTGTCGCAGAAAAATACAATTTGTCAAGAAGAATACATGTTTTTGAAATATGGCTTCAGTAACTGGACAAGAATCACGAGAGTGTCAGAGCTTTCTTTCCTTCCATTCGATTGTTGCCATTACTGTTGACGTTAAAATTGCAGGGCCGGACAACAACGGCTGTGTCAACGTGAAGTAGGGAACGGTCTCTGTTGTTGGCGCGCGCGACTGACTACCGTTTGCTCGCGTAAGCTCGGATCGAAGTAATTAGAGTTGACAGACCAAGCACTCTTTCCGGAGTCAATATTTGCGCTTCTTCTGCCTTCGTCTAACTCGACCGCCGCAAAGCCACACATGAAATCCTCTCGCTTCCCAGAAGTCGCGCCGCCAACAAGTGATTTTCCTACCAACAATTTGCTCTTTCTTAAAGTCTCGTCTTTGTCTACAAATCTTGCTGCACGGTCACCATCTGGACCAAATGAGATGGTGTTGAAATGGATTACAAAGAGTGCTAAGATGTGATCTCGGAGCAGAAAATTTAAAATGTTTTTAAAAGGAGATGAAAATCTTCATCCAGTTATCCATGAGGCTCATCAAGATGAGGAATTTAATAATACAGACTGCCTTTTTTTTATTGCAGAGTCGTTAAACCATATTCTACGAATCACGCAACAACCCAAGACACGGAATTACGTATAAGGCTTTTGCAAATTTTGATTAACTGCGATGAAAGCATCGTTGTGAGAAAGTAAAAATTGTGGGTGAGAGTCTAGAAATTTCTTTGATATTGTCTTGATTTTACCCTAGAAGATATTAGATCTTCACGATTCCAGTATCGTGATGGCCGTTATTCATTAATTGATTGCCAGAGAGTCAAAGGCCGAGAAGCCGAAATTAATGTTACAGATATGGGAAGAGTACGATGATGTTAGTATTTTTCAGATGTATCAGAAAATTTCTTATTGAATAAAGTTCTAATCATTGTTATATTATAAAAATACATTTACGGTCTCACATAAATTCAACATTGCTAGAATTATTCGCCTCAGCGGCAAATGTATTGCTTGGAATTTGCCGATTCTTCAAAGATGAATATTTTGACATTATGGTTTTGTCATATTAGTGTAAACTAAACCATTTAGTATGTTGTTCAGGAAATTGGTTCCACGAGTATATTTGAAATACCTAATCAACCTAACTTATACTAAGCACACGATCACACAAGACTCCACAAAGAACATTTTCATTACCGGATTGCGTTACCTGTAAGAAGCAAGTATGTCCAGCAGGAGACAGTAGGGAGTTTTAGCGCCACGCGTAGCGGCGTTATGCACTAACAGTCACGTGACGGACTTTGAAGTAATAACGTCTTGCCTCAGGCCTTATACCTTCAAAAATAGTGCACGCTTCTGGGAGTCTCTACGGTCACCTTACATGCGGTCAAATGGCCGCCTACAAATAAGAAAAGTGGGATTTTTCCAACTCCCGACTCTCGTATGTGAGGCAGTTACAATTATTCCTTACCAACTCTCACCGCTGGCAAGATTAACAGGGGAATGTTGAAGAGGTGACAGGAAAGAAATTCGCGGAAAAGGGAATTCAAATTCATATCAAGGTTATGTTTTGTGCCATAAACCAACGCTGTTTTAAGATATTTTCATATATTTATACAGACTCATTATCGAGAAATTCCAGACTGGTCATACTTATCACGGAGGCGCCACGAAAGTAAAACTCAAGCACAATGTTAATATTTGTCTATTCTTGTTGGCTCGTAAAACGTGTTTCTAAATGTCCTCAACCACTATGCTAGCAGTCTTTGATATCTCGCTATTATGCATTTCTCTGTTTCAAAACGCTTGACAGATGCCTTGTTATAATGCATAACGTCGCGATTGCTAGAACGTCTTCTGAACTTGTTCCCATTACACGTATAAAGGCCGTTAGTCACGTGATCAATAGAGTTAGAGGATATCTCCGTAAAACTCCCTAGTGAGGCGCGGCGCGCGCGTCAGCGACAGAGGACTGCGACGCAAGGAAGCGCGCCTGCCGCGGCGGCGGCGCCCGAGTGCGGCCGGGCGGACCGGGCGGGCGGCGGCCAGGATGCTGGCCTCGCGCCCGCAACGCAGTCGCACGCGCCGGGCATTCCGGGCGACGCGCGGCCCGCGCCCATGCCCCCCCCCCCCCGGCGGCCGCAGCTTCCGCCTCTAGGCGCCACCGCCCTCGCGGAGCAACGCGCGCTCCGCTGGTACGACCAGCTTCTCTGGCGGATACCTTTTGTTAGAGCTACCGCCGGCCGGAGTCAGTATTTACTAGGCTGTCCGGGCTGACGCCCTGCGTCCATGGCGAAGTGCCGACGTTTCAGTCGCCATTTCTGCGACCTTCCTCGCCATTCTGCGACCTTTCTCAGTGCGTAATGGGCATCACCGCCCTGAGAAGGTCGCAGATGGCGACCGAAACATCTGCACCTTGCATGGACGCGGCGTCACACACCCTGCGACAGCCCAGGTAAATACTACCTTTGTGTTGTTCAATTTATTTCACATTGAAAAAAAGTTCTATGTGTGTGTGGTGACATACGGAAGTAATTTCAAACATTGTTTAAATTAACATTTTTGTTTTCAAGATTGACGCTAAAGGGACAGGGGCCAACAGAGAATTAAAATGCGAAATGGGCGGTTCAAGGGCTGCGACAGCACATAGTTTTTACCTCGATTCAAAGGCGATTTTCCCCAGTTTTGTAATCCGATCTTGACAGGCATGATGTGTGTGTATGTGTGTGGGTTGCGTTGCACGTAACCTTGCCTTTTCTAGTTGACAAAAGAATTACAAAAGGCGCCAACCTCGCATATCTAATTAGTCCAAACCCTTGTAAAATTTTCCAAAGCCATTAACTTATTTGTTTTTTTTCTTACAAAAGGGGCAATGTTATCCAATTATGTTTTCTCCAGAACTGTTAAAAATATTACCACCCCCCAATTCCGAATGCGATTCCATTTTAGAGAAAGGCCGGATATTTAAAGCGGGATAAAAATTTATCAAACAAGGGGGGCATAGGCAAGGGCTCTCTAACGCAGAGGACGTTAGAGTAATCCCGATTCCTCTTTCTGATCCAACAATGAAATAATAATACAACAATCGGTCGCAACTGAAACAATATTATTTTTGACAGACACTGTCGTTGGGTAACAGCCCCCATTGGTTCAGATTCTCTCGC
>BOPP01000016.1:3227154-3262776 GCA_017312745.1 Gryllus bimaculatus | reverse complement strand
GATTTTTCCAACTCTGGTAAACCGATTCTCGTATGTGAGGCAGTTACAATTACTCCTTACCAACTCCTCAACGCTGGCAAGAATTAACAGGATATGTTGAAGAGGTGACAGAAAAGAAATTCGCGAAAAAGGAATTCAAATCATATCTTCGGGATTGGTTATGTCTTATGCTCATAACGAACGCTGTTTTAAGGTATTTCATATATTTTCAAGAAAAGCAGATTCCAAATTCCAGACTGCATACTTATCACGGAGGGCCACGAAATGTAAAACTCCAAGCACAATGTATATTTGTTATTCTGTTGACTCGTAACATGTTTTAAATGTCTCACCACTAGTGTACAGTCTTTGATATACCCGTATTATGCAATTTATCTGTTCAACGCTTGAAATGCTTGCTATATTGCATAACGCAATGTCGCGATTGCTAAAACCCTTCTGAACGTTGTTCATTACGACCGTATAAAGGCGTTAGTCACGTGATCAATAGAGTTTAAGGATATCTCCGTAAAACTCCCTAGTGAGGCGCGGCGTCGCGTCGGCGACAGAGACTGCGGCGCAAGGAAAGCGTCGCCTGCGCGGCGGCGCCGAGTGCGCGGGCGGGCGGGCGGCGGCCAGGATGCGGCCAATCAACGCGGCGCCCGCACGCGTCCGCACGCGCCGGGCATTCCGGGCGACGCGCCGCCCGCGCCCATGCCCCCCCCCCCCCGGCGGCCGCAGCTTCCGCCTCTAGGCGCCACCGCCCTCGCGGAGCAACGCGCTCTCCGCTGTACGACCAGCTCTTCTCTGGCGGATACCTTTTGTTAGAGCTACCGCGGCCGGAGTCAGTATTTACTAGCTGTCCGGGTGACGCCCTGCGTCCATGGCGAAAGTGCCGACGTTTCAGTCGGCCATTTCTGCGACCTTCCTCGCCATTCTGCGACCTTTCTCAGTGCGTAATGGGCATCACCGCCCTGAGAAGGTCGCAGATGGCGACCGAAACATCTGCACCTTGGCCATGGACGCGGCGTCACCTGGACAGCCCAGTAAATACTACCTTTTGTTGTTTCAATTTATTTCACATTGAAAAAAAGTTCTATGTGTGTGTGTTGACATACGGAAGATATCAACAGTTTTAAATACATTTGTTTCAAATGACGCTAAAGACAGGCCACAGAGAATTAAAATGCAATGGCGGTTAAGGCGACAGCACCATAGTTTTCTCGATTCAAAGGATTCCAGTTTTGAATCCTATCTTGAGCATGGATGTGTGTGTATGTGTGGGTGCGTGCACGTACCTGCTTTTCTAGTGACAAGAATTACAAAAGCGCAACCTCGCATATCTAATTAGTGAAACCTGTAAAGTTTCCAGCATAACTATTTGTTTTTTTCTTACCAGCAATGTTATCAATTATGTTCTCTAGAATAAAATATTACACAATTCCGATTGATTCATTTAGAGAAAGCGATATTAAGGATAAAATACACAAGGGCATAGGCAAGGGCTCTCTAACGCAGACGTACAGTAATTCCCCGATTCTCTTTCTGATCCAACAATGAAATAATAATAAACAATCTCGCAACGAAACATATTATTTTTGACAGACACTGATCTTGGGTAACAGCCACCCATGGTTTTCAGTCGTCATACGTACTCGTCTCTCGCCGCCGTCTGGAACCCCGTGGAACTTCGAAGTCTGGGGAACCGCGCCTCGCCGCCCCCGCACCCTCGCAAATCAATGAAGCCAGCGGCTGACTTTGTTTAATTTCCAAATCGATGGAGGCGACCGTCGCTCGTTACCGACGATGAGCCGCCGATGCGCCCCGGATGACGAAGCAATCGATGGAAACGAGGCACGCAGCCCCACAGACGTCACTCGGGGGCGTAAGAGAAAGGCCGATGGGGCTAGACAAACAAGGCAAACGCATTAAGCCGCAAAAACGCAATAGGTGCGCCCCAGAGCCAGGTGTGTCTACCCTATAAACTGACTACTTCGTTTCAACAAATTAATTAGAAGGGAGGACATTTTGTTGATAATATTCGAGCAACGCGTTTAATATTTCATTTTGAAATTTGTATAAACAATACGAAACCTCCATTAGGTGATATGCTAATGGAACAAAACATTTTGAAGCGTAATCTTCTTATTGGAGCTGACTCATAACAATTGAATTGATGATTAAATTGTAGTGACAAGATGCAGTATGTGGGAAATACAAACATTCCGCTGATTCGAGTAAAATATTTTATTACATAAATTCATTTTTTCATAATATGATTATGTACCACTAGGTACGACCGTCGCCATTACTACCCTTCCGAAACTAACCCTACAATTAATTTATTTTAAAAAAATTACCAATAGAATGGGGTTTAAACATCAAGAATAATAGTACGATACCACTTGACCACAGAATCGTGTGAATTGCTGGTTTAGAAACATCCGATTCAACGCCGTAGAAGGAAAAGAAACTGCCCATAATTTCAGACACAACCAACCTGGTGTTCACCATCCCGCTCTCCCGGTGGAATCTCGCCACATTCGTGAAAAAGCATGTAACAGAGGTAGCCCGTGCGTTGGAACGGACTGAGGCCGAGTGACACGAAGCTGGGCGGGGCGCGCGGCAGACGAGACGAGACGACGCGACGTTCGCCGAGTCCGGAGCTCGCTCTGCCCACTTGGCGTTAATTACAGAGCACTCCGGGCGCCCGCCGCCGCCGCCGCCGCCGCCGCCGCCGCCGCCGCCGCCGCCTGTACGCTGCGCCTCGACAAGATGAGAGCGTGATAAAGCGGAACGCCGTGAATACAATGAAAGAAAGGCGTGGCCGGCGGCGTGACGAGTTCGAATCTCCCACTCTACAAGACATTACGGCGGAATCCGCTTAGCCGCTCGTTGTGAAATGAATCCACAATGACAGGCGTTTGTTATGTATAGCGTAATTGAAAACTGGCAGTCGAACAGACTTAAGGTGCTTAAGATAACGGCTACACCTCCCGGTTCTTCTCGGCGCGACAAGGGGACCTGCTCCAGTGTTTCCTGAAGCTGCAGGGGAGAAAAGGCACGGTAGGGGGAGAGGGAGGGAATAGGAGGTGCCTCCAGCCCGACGAAGTCAAATCGTGGGAAGAGGACATTCGCCACAGACTGATTGACTACAAGTGTATATTCGTATACCAATTGAAAGCAATTCCTGTGTACGTGACGTATATGATTAATGTTCTTGGTGACACACGATTCTACAAAAGTTCGAACGTGTCTACAAAGGAACTTTCTTCCATTTTTGATATTCTTTCCTGAATACGTGAGCCCCATTCTGATTCCGGTTTGAGCTAGGCCTTTCTGGAAAAACAGACCATGGAAAACTACGTGGTGTCGTTCTTTGCATCTGTCCCTACATGTAGCCGAGCGGAGAGCTCCAAGTTATGACCTAGATGACGAACGCCGAGGCGCGGTGAGGTCACCTCACCGCAGAGGCCAACAGGCAGTCACGTTGCTCTGGATGCGGCAGACGTGGAGCCAGATGCAGACACACAAACCCCGCGCAACCTCGGAGAGCTTGACAAACAGTCTTCTGCACCCGCGGAGTGCAAGACTTCCCCGCTTCGTCCCAGCCTCCACTCACGCCGCGTCCCCGCTGCCGACCAGCTACAACACTCACCTCCACCCCATCTCCCTCTGGATAACGTTCCAACCCAGCTCTCGTTTACGCTGCCTTTCTGAGGTCGAATTCAGTCGCTGTCTGGAAGAGAATTCTAGCCCCCGGCTGCTCTGATCGGTAGTCTTCCGTAGTTTTTCGCATCAACAGCAGGCTTATGCCGAAGCAGTACCCTAACCGGACAGTGCGCTATCTCTCCTTCCTCTTCCTCGACCTATCCTCACCCCTTACACACATACACTTACACTTGCATGCACTACACTACCATACATGTTGGGACACGGGTCGGGAGCTTACAGCTTGTCCCGCCGGTGGGATAGTGGTTGGGAAAACCGCGCTAGCGGACGGGCAGGTCGGATTTCACCAGCTAGCGGAGGAATATCACCGCCACCTTCCGACGAACAACATGCACTACACTTACAGGACTCTTGACCTTAGAAGTTGACGCGCCCGTAATCACTTAGCATTCAATCGATTCTATTCCCGTCTGAACGCCGACTTTCCTCTCGTTCCCATCTCCGCTGTCGCCCCTGCCCTGCCAACCCCATCCTTCTCCACCCCCACTCCGCCTCCAGTCCCACTCCCTCGCATTCGCTTGTCCCCCGTCACCATAATTTTGCTCTCCGCGCCCGCTGCAGCGACAGCCCCATTCCCTCCCATCCTTCGCACTGCCCGGCTCGGCTCTCTTCCTCGTGCAGCCTCACGATCTCTTCAGCTGCCCCGTCGAACTCACGACTCCCGACCTTGGCATAAATACGGCCCGATAAGGCGTGAGTTAATTCTAATTTACAGCATAACCACAGGCTGCCGCCGCGCGCTGCTACCACGCCGTGTGATCAACCTCCGGCGCAATTAATAGAGACTTTTAAACCGCCTCCGGATAAACGCTACAGTTAATATTCCAGGCGGATGCCGCGCCGCGGGAAGAGGAGGACAGTTTCTGCAACGGAGGAGGAGTCGTGCGGATCTATTTATTGGAGAAAGAAGTCGGGCGTCGGGATAAACGCTGATGCGCCTTCAGGGTCACTGGAGGTCGCCACTGCAGATGTTGGAAGGAGCTCGCTCTGGTTACAAAAAAAGGACAACCACCTCACGCCAGCCCAGAAGTGAGACCTGGAGCGTATTTACATACGTAAATAATTGGCGATAAAAACATGATTTTAATTAAAATATATCATATCGTGTGAGGCCATTTTCAATTATTTTCGTAGTTCAATCTCCCTCAATCGAAGGTAATTTTGAATTGTATATTACGAAGTTTGAGAATGTGACTTCGGATGAGGATGAATCCGTTTTCCGGTTATTATTTTAATTTCAGTTTAGGTGTCATAATTACCGAAAAACACTATTTTATTTTATATTTTTTCGTTATACAAAAGTTTTTAAAGGAAAGATAAATTATTCGCAAGAACCTAAGCCGCATTCCTTTCAGCTGGACTACGTAATTTTGCGAACACCAATGTCGATTTCGCATTCCGAATTTTTTTATTTCTCGGCCCAAAATTTAATTTTTAAATGTCATTTTATTTCCGCAGAGAAATGCCAATGCACCTGGAGGCCAAGTCGCCGTGTGGCGCGCGTGCAGCCTCTGAGCCGCCTCTGCTTGCCAGGCTACGGCGTCCGCTCCGCGGCCCCGCCCCGCCCACGCCCCACCCACAGCCCGCCTCTCGCGCTCCCGCTTTCGCTCCGCACCCGCCACCAAGTTCCGCGCTGCCGCCGCGCCGCGCCGGCCCGCTTGCTCTGTTTCTAAATGCAGCCCGCTTATCGCCTTCTGTAATCTACTACTTAGCAACGTGCGGAGGCCCATTGGCTGGACCGCAGTTCGCCGGGCGGACGATTTGGCCACGTCCCACCGTGTGCGTTTACGCGCGGGCCATTACGCGCCGGCCCCGCCCCGCCCGCCCGCCTCCCCTCCACACCCCCGCCTCGCTCTCCCGCTGCCGCCGCCGTCGCGTCCGTGTAATCTCGCGCGCGAGGGTAATGTATAAACGGCATATAATTACAGCGAGGGCACATCGGGTAACAAAACAGCTTTCGCGCCTAATGTTACAGCTTTCTCTTGCACCGCCGCTGTGCAATGGAGTGGACCGAACGAGTACACAACTTCCTCGAAGGCGGCGGCGGGAGGAAGATATGGGCAGCGCAGGGACGCGCACGGCGCGCAAACCAGAGGGAGAGGTCACCCGGAGCAGCTCAGGCGAGAGGCAAATAGACTGGGAAGGTGAACGCAACAGGTACGGTAATCAAAGTTTACTCGGGAGAGGATAGAATCGCGCAGCGTTATTAAAGTGAGTGATTGAAAGCAGTTAAGTTAAAACAACCTGTGTGTGAAAAATTAAATGAGTACATTGGAGATTGCAAATTCTCAGACAAGAAGACGAAGACCCTGGTTATTCGATCGTTGACATTAACGCATTTAATGCCACTGCTTGTTCATAAACGAAGACAGATTCATCAGAGTGAGCCGATCGAAACGGGATAAATGGTTTACAAAGGTAAATTGATGTAAGGAGAATTAGGCGATGATTCTGCATTAGAAGAAGAGGTTATTAAAGAAGGACTTAATCACAATTAATGTTAGTTCTTCAGTAAATTTCATTACTGATGTTGACAGGAAATCTTTAGAACTTCTCCAATTAAGTTCAAATGATTTCGAGCAATGTCATGTGGGTCTAATACCACAACATAAACAATAATGCCAGACAACTTTGTGAATAACGTTATAAAACATTACGTGTTGCAGATGCCATCTCGCGGATGTGGCGCTAAAATTCCTGAAAGAAGAGAGTAACAATTTTCCAGTCCGAAAAACCTGGGTCGTAAGTGCTTGCACCCACACTGTTAATTTCAGCCATTCGGACACGAGCGTCATCGAAACGCCTCCGACTCGCGTATTCGGCGTCACGGAACGGATAAGAAACCTCGACCGTCTATCCACTCCTCCCCGCCTCTCCGCCAGCTCCTCTTGCCGCCTGCCCTAGCCACCAGCCATTGCTCTCCCCGCTGCCGTCACCATCATTACCTCAGTCTTCACGATCCCTTCTCATCAACTCCCGTGTCCACCCCCACGCCTACGAGCTACCTCACCTCCCTTTTGCTGACACCCACCATGCCATCCAACCACGTCAAGCACCAGTATAGCCGCGTTACTCCCTGCCCCGGGTACTCCAAAGTCCTAATCACCGCAACGGCAGTCGTATCCACCACCTTCCCCCTCGTCACCATCCCCCTCCATGGCATGCCATCCGATTGCGGCTGAAGCTTCGGAATCTTCGCTGCCGTCACCATCACTACCTCAGTCTCCACGGATCCCTTTCATCAACCCCTGTGTCCACCCCACGCCCATAGAGCTACCCCTCCTCCACTGTTTCCAGCTGACTCCACCATCCCCATCCCAACGACGTCAAGCACGCTGCCGTTATCCCTGCCGCGGGGAACTCCAAAGTCCCTTACCACCGCCAACGCGTCGTATCCACCACCTCCCCCTTTCTGTTCACCTTCCGCCTCCATTGCTTGCCCCCGGCGGTGCCGGCCTCGGGACGTGGAAATCGACGGTGAGCGACCGAGGCCCGCGCAGGTGTTGCGCGTCTGCCCCGGAGGCGGCTCTGCCAAAGCGGGTCGCCCGCACCGTAAACGCTACTCTATGCAAACGCTCTCCGTCCAAACAACGGACTACTCCGGGAGAACCCGCGCTGTTACGGCCCTCGCGATCTCTCGCCCCGGGGGGCTAAGAGGACCCCAAGAGGTGTTCTAGGCGCGAGATACCATCTGCGTCGGGAAGCGAGAGCTGTGGACAAGCGGGGGAGTGGTAGACGGTGTATCATTGTGACTGAGGGTGGACGAAACGACGTCGGAGAGCACTTATTCAGCTATTATAAGGTATTTGGTCGGCCAAACTAAAGCGGCAGTCATAGCTAAAGCGGCTCTCATCGAATAATACGATTGTTGGCAACAAAAACTTAAATGAGTTCATTGCTTCTCGTCATTGTCTAGCTGAAAGGTGTACAATATGTTTGTGCGGCATAGAGAATAAATATTTGAACAATGTCTATCAATTTTTTTTGACTGAAGTATTTCTTATCTGTCTTACATTTTTGTCACATGTTTGTCTCTTTTTATTACTGCATCAGAAGTTATATATTGAAGAGGGGGTTGTCCTAGACATCCGACATTTCGCGAGTAGCTTCCGAAATCAGAGATCGCGACAGCCACGATGTCTGCTCCTGACATTGGCCCGGATTGATGAAAACGAGCCGAGAAAAAGTTTTGGGCTTAATTAATGAAACAGCGCGACGCAGCGAAACCTGCTTGCCAGTCGTTTGGCACTGACCTTCGAAAACTAGTTTGTAGTTATAGAAACAGCCTGGAGGCATCATGAGAAATCAACTACCTGGCTAATTACGCCTGGATTCAAACTTGCATCCGACGACGCCGCTGATCGCCCCTTGTGTCTCCCCCGCCTCCGCGTGAGAACCACACATATCGACATCCGTCGCTCCCCCAAGGACACAAAGGGTGGACAAGATACAAACCCAGGGCCACATTCGGCTCGCCATTATTTTGGCATACGTTGCAGTTGATGATTATTTTAAGTAATCAATGGAAAATTTTCCTTGGTCATTTGCTCACACCTGTGTTTCAAAGAAATAAGACTGATATCTCATCAAATTGAGATAGCATTTTCGTTTGAGAAAGATAAAGCAACGCAAGTTCTAGTTCAGTGCCAGCGTTAATCAACACTTGGGTTTATCTTACAATTGTCGAAAAAAACTGACTATGGACAGAAATCTTCTTTCTGAAAACATCCTTGTTTTTAACCAAGAAAATCTATCGTTAAAGAATCGCTAACATGGTCTTCTATATACGTGGGTGTGTAACGTAAATTATATAAAAGAAACAAATCAACTAATATCCATATATAAAGCAAATTTCACCGTCAAAATTTCTTTAAAGAGAAGGTTCATACACCAAAATTAATATCAAAGTGGACAAATATTAAAGCAAATCTTACACTACAATGTAATCAAACTTTATTAGGCAATTAATACGCTAATAATGAAGTATACATTTAATTATTAAAAATATTAATACATATAAGTATACAATTAATTACATATTTCATATCTTCGGCATTTCCACGTGATTTTTCACAAAACACACTTATTATTTTCAGGAAGTTTGATATTTCCCCCTCTACATTGTCGTAATCCACGACCTGGGACGCCCCCGCGTCGAGGAGTTTGCGAAGCCCTGGTCGTCTAAGGTGTCCCCCTATGCGGCGTCTCACGGGCACGGCTTACATGCGGGCGCCCCCCCCCCTCCTTCCGCCCCCGCCTCGGCGTCCGAGTGCCCCTGGGAGCGCTGCTCGTTAGGCCACGGTGCTCTGGAGAGGCGCCAGCGATGTCTCCCCACCCCCGCTCCTCGTCGCAAGGACCGCGGGAACACTACTCGCTGCGTTCGAGTCCCACCTCCCTTCCTTCAAGGGGCTCTATTGATATATTTCAGAACGAGAAGTAGGGCGATGGTTGTGTGTTCGGAAAACGAAATACCTTATACAGTAGAACAAAATTGTTGATTTTCCTCAGGCCCTATTTGTCCAAACGTTCTCACATCTCCTTGATTTGTTAACTAAAATGTTGAACTTTTAAACCTACGAACAAGATTTCGAGTTATTTCGTATTATTCTAAGGCTTATGTTTCGTAATAATTAAATTACGTAAATGGAACATTACACAAATAGACAGAAAAACATGTTGTAACGAGAAGAATAGAAGCATATTAAACTGTTAGAAAGTAAACATGTGTGACCACGTGTTTCGCATTCGGTAGTTGCTAACTGGTAACTCAACGGGAATAACTATGAAGAACGGCTACATTGCTGTAGTGTAGTCACTGAAATAAATATATTCAGTTAATTACTTCGTACAAGTGAAGTATAACAAGAGACCCGCATGTATGAAAGAAGTCTCGCAAGTCCAGCATTACACGTCATAAAGTACATTTTTCCGCGTTTGTCCCTCTAATACAACTCCGACTTCAACAAGCTGAATTGCGTATTACTTGATCTATGTAAAGGGTCGAGCCGAGGGAAAGACTTTCGATCTCATCCGGCCGCCCTCGCGTACGCACAACTGCAGCAGATGGTTAACGAGTGGCGTGACCTCACCATATCACTCGCTACTGGGATCGACTGAGTCGCCCATCAACTTTTATCTGCTCGTCTTCCTAGCGGAAAAAATGAAGTCGGGCGGGTGGGGGCGGGGGGAACGGTATGCCGCGCTCGACAAACGGAAGAATTTTACGGCGCGGCGCCCTGGCAGAAGTAATTGCACATATGCCAGACAACAACACGCGTGCGGCAAGCCAGCCTGCACACGACAATCTGACCAGTTAGATACAGCACATCAACTCGAAGATCGCAGAAAATTAAAGTCGGACATCTTATTTCCACAAGGAAAATGCAAAAGGCAAGTTGTGATATTGCTATGTTATACATGATACTGTGACCATGTGATTTTACTATGTCTATGAGGAAAAATGAGCCGACGTAAACACAGAAATTATCCCGCTTTACGGTTATAAGGAAAAAGTCCGAAAGTGGCTTTTTTAAACTTGCGCGATCGTTTTTATAATTCACAGCGAGACAAATAAAAACTCTTACATGTGAACTGTATGTACAATTAAAATATTAAAAAGTTCTTTTATTTGATTCTACCACCAAACAAAATATATGTAATCAATTTAGAAGATTAATTATTTTCATAAGTGTAACAACCCATCTGTATCGTTCTCAACAGTTCCAAAAACGACGCGAAAGCACTCTACTATGGATAATTCTACTTTCTTATTTAGTATAATATGAATAAATGAATGTCAAATATGGATTTCATATTAACAATATCTATTGGGAGAACCTATAATCAAGCATTTTGCAGTCAACATCATGTTTTTGTTTCACGTTTAGAGTAATTGTATTTGCCCTAGACGAACGTTCTTTTATGGTCTGCATCACGAAATGTTGTGCTCTCAATTGGCCACAGACTAACATCCGAAAATTTCCTGTATTTAACTGCCTCTTAACTGAATAGCCTCCAATTTGTAATGCATCATACTGTATATTCTCATCAGAGATACACTACGTCATTGGCTTTCCGTGCGAGGACGGTTGTGTTTTAATAATTAACACGGCCAGAAAATGATTAGCTGCACGTAGGCTTTTCTGGAAGACTGCCCATCCACAAACCGAATGCTATACATCGCTTAACTTTATTTTTCTTCTGACAGACGATGCTTTCAACATATCGAAAACGTTAGCCAATCGTAAAAATAGTAAGCAATAAAACGTCGAATTTTAATTGAATCCCGCCCACCCACTGGAACGAAAGGCGACGTGCTTGCTAGCGAAATGAGGTACGGTTTTTTGTCTTAAGTTGCGCCACGTAACGGATAATGAGTGTGTAATCACGAAAATAGCCCTCTGATTACGACAACACGTGTGATTACTGCAGTCGCCTGTTTACATACGGCGTGGCGCCGCTGCGATCCGGAGGGAAAAGGACGGGATAGGCAGGTGAGAGGAGAGTGGGAGAGAGGGAGAGGGAATGGGGGTAATTAGGATGACGGTTGCGGCCGAGGTCTTGGGTCTTCCTCCCACGTGTCCCAAATCAACCCACTGCGTGACGCTTGCGCTAAGCACCGAAGATGAATAGTCAGAAAATCTGCTTCAAAATCTCTACAACAAGCGACCTGCGAAATGTTCGTTTTGGGGTTTAAGGAAACTCTGCAGGCTGGGATTCGTTCTTTTAATTTAGCAGGTTATGGAACAAAGCGAAGGAATAAGGTATGTTGTAGGGGTTACATTTACATAAAATACACCCGTAAGTATTCGAACTGTTCCTGCACGATATACGTTTGTACAAATAATGTACTTTATTTTTTGTACGTTTTATTAAAATAGTTGTAAGAATCATTAAAAATTGACAGAAAAAATATCTGAACGCAAGACTTGAGGAATTCACAGAAAACAGCTATTCATACATTCCTATCTTTGGAACTTCTTCTTCTGCTCGCGTAGAAATGGAAAATAAGTTATAAAAAAAGAACATTGAGGTCCTTGCTATCCTGTCCTCCACATTGGTAATCAATCAAAACAAGCCAAAAGGGGAGGAAAAGGATAGAAAAAGAAAGAATGAGAAGAGTTAAAGAAGAAGAAGAAAAATACACAGTTGAAGAAAAAGAAGAAGAAGAAGAAGAAGAAGAAGAGGGAGTCGAAGAAGAAGAACAAGAGGGAGTCGAAGAAGAAGAAGAAGAAGAACAAGAGGGAGTCGAAGAAGAAGAAGAAGAACAAGAAGAACAAGAGGGAGTCGAAGAAGAAGAACAAGAGGGAGTCGAAGAAGGAGAACAAGAGGGAGTCGAAGAAGAAGAAGAAGAAGAAGAAGAAGAAGAAGAACAACAACAACAACAACAACAACAACAACAAGAGGGAGTCGAAGAAGAAGAAGACGAAGATGAAGACGAGGAAGACGAAGAAGATGAAGAACTAGACGAAATCGAAGAAGACAAAGACGAAAGGGGAGGAACAGGAGAGGCAGAAGTAAACCAAAGAGGGGCCATCGTGATTTCGATCCCAGTGCCCTCCAGTTCCGCCCAGCGGCCAACCCCAGCTCCCACCCGCAGCTGCGCGCTTCTTCCGGCCCGAGGGGCAGGCTACCGACAGCTACGGCGAAGAACCACCTGTCGGCCGCCGCCGCCATCCCCACCCCACCCCCGCCTTGCATTTTCATGCAATGGAAATGGCGCGCGGCGTGGAGCGAAGCGGCGAGGAGCGGTGTGAGGAAGCGCGGGGCGGCGCCCCATATAGCGAGCCGAGCGGAACGCAAAAAATTCGGGTCTCCTGCTCGCCACGCTCCGGGGCGCGGCCAGGCGGCTCCAGCCTGCAACGAGGGTGCAGCTCGCGGGCGTCTTAGGCGCTGCCACGGAGATGCCTCTGGCGGGGCACTTGTGAACCCTGGTTGAAGCGGTGCTCTCAGATCTACCCACCAAGAAAACTGCTCAAGAGGTTGTTTAACGTTTAAATATTCTACACATGGCATCCTATCACTCTCGGCGAAATCTAGGGTGGTGGGTTACAATCACGTGATTTTTCCGTGTAGGTGGGGGTGGGCAAAATAAAGTGAAACCGTCATCTATCTCATCTTCAAGTTGCCAAGAAAAGGTACTAGAACTCTGGTACAAGGTAAGCCGGTTGGGGCGTCAAATATAATATGACTGTAAAATTGTATAGAATTACAAATGTAATTATTAACTGCTCTGGAGGCTGCAAAATCCCGTTACAAATTATGTATGGAGATAAAATCTTCTAGAATCAGTATCTTCCAAACAGAGTTTGATTTCAAAAAATGTGACTTTCCGTCACATCCAAAAAATATAATGGGGAAATGTTATTACCTTAGAATATTTTGTGCCATGATCAAATATTATCACGGTTACCGATTTAAATGCGAATAACTCATAAGACAGGCTGCACATTCAAAACTATACGTAACATATGTACTGAATTGAAGTAATGATTGCTTACGAGTTATCCTATGAATATTACAAAAAAACGTATCATCGAGTAGGCATGAACGTTGCAGACACTCCGCGCAATTCGCGTGTACGCCTGCACGACCCACACTGCCCTGGCACAATTTAAAATCAAGAAGTTTATTTCATCTTTTAGTAAAACCACGGGCACAATTACACCACAAGACGCGACAATTGTGTTTGCGAAAAGTTTAATTTCGCACACATTTCTTACCGGAGGAGTTGCAGTTCGTCCAGAGCGAATTAGGAATCGACATTTCAGCAGCCGATATCTTCGCATTCATCTTAGCACACGCCGATTTCTTCCTACCGCCTCCGTCTCGAGCAAACTTCCTGTCGTGTTGCGGTCGCCGCCTCCCGAGCCGCGGCGGAGAGTTCCTTCTGGCCGCAGCGAATCCACGCAGACAGGACGCCTCTTCACATTGAAGCCTCCACAAAGACGGCTTTTGTGGTAACGCGCAACGCAACGCAACGCGACCCCGGGCGTCAGCGAACGTCGCGGCGTCCGCCTCGCCACGCCACACCACTCCTCTCTCCGCGCGCCCTCCGCCTCGTCGCAGGCGCATGATTGGTAGCCTGTCCGCACGCCGCGTCCTCACCGCCGCGGGCGGCCACAAGGGTGAGAGTCGCCTGCGTCGCCCCCTTGCGAAGAAGCGGTGCGCGACGCCCGTAATGGACCTTAATGGCGTGCACAAAGGCTTCAAAAAGCCGTTCCGTTTCTTCTGTGTTAGTTTTCTTTCGGATAATGCGTGCTTCCATCACCACCGGCGGGGCGCGAGATCCCCCCTTCTCCCCCCCCCTCGGCAGCGGGAGGGGACGGGCGAAGGGGGGCTTTTTTCCCCTCGCGTCCCCCCTCGCCTCCGGCAGCCGGGACTCGTGATTGGTAGGTTCATAGCGGAGGCAGCGGCGGGCGGCGCGCGCCGTCCGTGACTGGAACCGCACAGGGGTGAGATTCGCGCGCGCGACCCGGCGAAAACTGCCCGCCGCACCCGGGGGCCTAGGCCGCGGCGCGCGTGGCGGTGGTAGTGGTGCGTGGTGGGTTGTGACGAGCCGTTTCCACCCTTTGTGTTCGCCAAGAGCAATCTCTCCCGAACAGTCGGGGGAGGAGCACGCGAGCTCAATCTTGCTGAAATCGCGCTAAAAACCCCCGATAAAAACGCACGTCACCAAAGCAATTAGTACTACTGCCTCGCAAATGGTAGGTCTCGATTCACGGCTTCGTATAAAACAACGTGGTATTGAACTACAGAATTGTATCAAGAAATTTGTTTGATGATTTCGCTATTATTCTCTGGAGGATGATAAATGTAAATTTCTGAGTGCCTATTTCCTTGAAGACACGCCCAATTTTTTCAACATATAACAACTGTGAGTAAGATAGTGAGTAACTATGTCTTAAATCTTCCAGACATTGGATAAGACTTTAAAATAACTGTCTAATTTGTTTTCCGTAATTGTCGATCTTTGACTAGTTTCTCTTTCAAGAAATCTTGTAAGATGTTTACTTTACCTAGTTTCACGGTGTAATAAAACCGTGAAATTCAGAAAGTTTTCTTGCAATGACACAGATAGGTTATTTGCACTAACAATTACCTAATTGCGATGTTTGCACAATAGAATTTTCTTGTAAAATATACGAGTACTCAACCAAATCATTAGCTACCGTGTCCCAACTGCTCAAAAACAAAGACCAAGAAAGACGTGTGGCATGAGAATGTTTCTCACGCGTTGTTTGTATTACGAAAACCGGCGTCGAAGATGTAATTAATCTTTCACGATTCTGCGACTACTCGGCCAGCGACTAGTTGACGTTCTTGATAACCTTGTCACTGTCTATTCTCATGTTTGTATAATCTTGATAACTATAATTCAAGTGGCTACTGTTTGCTACTTTATAAACCTGCAGAGAATGACAGTAATTAATTTTAAGAGTGTCCAATACAAACCTACACACACACACACACACACACACACGATGCTTGACATAAAAATACGATACAAAATACTCAACTTTTTGCTTTAAATACAATTGACACTTATCTAGAAGAAAGGTATTTAGAATTAACACGACATTGATAAAAATATTTTAAATGAAATCAAAAGGGTTCTACATTGAAATTGAAATACAAACGACTATGTACACTAACACCTCGCTTTTTCCGCTTGTGCTTTCCACGGCTAAAACGGGTTAATTAATCTTTAAATGCAATGGATTTCTGAAATTAGTTAACCCAATGTGTGTATACACAAATATTTTATTTCAAAATAACTTGCTATTAATCAGATTTTAATATTGAAGATAGAACTAAGTTTGTTTTTTTATCGAGGCCTTTAGGCCACATTAACAGTAAACATTAACTAATCAAAATTATCCCCCATCGTAGGTAAAAAATCCTTTCACTTCCCTCTCACAGAGCCTACATTTCCCCTCACTATTTAATCAATATCTACTTGCTCTGGTTTCATTTCCTAACCTAGATCTGGCCACCATTCTTCTGTCATGTTACATTTCCCTTTTAAATAATTAGAAATATCATCCACCTAAATAAATGTCTTTTTTTGTTGTTTTTTTGTTTTTGTTTTTTGTTTTTTGTTATTGAAGGTTGCATCAACTACTAGGTCTTTAGCGACCACTATTGCGTGTAACGGTATGGTAACTATGAGGATGACCCTATATGTTGATGATAGGGGTGTGAAAGGACGAATACAATACAACAACGCTCGAGGCGGGACCGCGATCCTTCGGTCCGAGATCGCTTCGGCACTACTGCCTTAGCGATCTCGGCCATCCGGATAATATCATTTGCTACAAGATGGGTAGTATTGATAATGTAATAGTAAACAAGAAATATTAATTTTTAGAAACAACCAGCGAGTTCCACCGAGTTCCGGTTGAGCTAAACCTCTCTGCTCCGTTCCCGAAGCCAGTGGCCTCCGAGATTTCGTCTTGCTGCGCACGTTGGTCCCGGACCAACGACAGATCCGGTGGCGCGGCGCCACCGTGTACTTTAATGGCGGGCGATTTCCATTAATTAGCAGGCTCGCGGTGCGACGGGCCACGGGCCCGAAGCCGCGCGGGTGACAGCACGAGATCCGCGCGATATCGCGACAAATATCCGCCTCATAGCTGAAGTAGCACTTCATTAGCGCAGACCGCATTAAACGCCATGACTGGTGGAACGCCGTGCTATCGCTGCCGTTCGGCCTGAGAAGCCGGTTACAGAGCGGCCACGTGCAAACAGAGCATCTATTGTCACAGGGAGCCCGGTCCCGCACGTAATGCTTTAACTACTGTGCAGGAAAAAAGTTTTTATTTATTTTTCGATTAAACTGAAGCGATGCGGGACGTTTGTTTAATCGGGTAGTCATACAATTCTATATGATGAGCAGAGTAGATATGGTTCAAGTAGAAATGTGTTACTGTTGTAATAGAGGAGGTTTATGAACAGATTCATTGTCTTAAGTGTTTTAAGATCCCATTGCTTGTACTTTGTTTACATAATTCTACAACCCCTTTTAAGTATATCTCTCATTATCAATTGATCCATCAAAACATAGTGATTTTGTTTTTGTGAAGAAACTTAAGTTACACCGATGAAATTGGTTCATATGAATGAAGAACGAAATACATTTTACGAAGCGAAGAAAGCATCCTGATAAGCATTTTCATGAACAATTTATAGAAATAAATGTTTCAACGAACCAGAGATACACGCACGCTCTTACCAATTCGTCTTTTAAATCTACCGAGCATTAATATCAAACGTATTGACAGACCAAAAAAAGACGTTCTTCCAACGCGGCCGTTGCACGTCGGGCCATGCATGTCCCCCGTCCGCGGGGCCGCCGCGGCGCGGGCCCGATATCTGCCAATTGTCAACGGGCGCTGACAAATGCGACGGGTCGCGCCTTATACGCCCGCGGCAGCGCGGCCCGAACACCGGCAGCGCGTCGCCACGCGAGACGACGCGGGGCATCGGGGCGGCGAGGGCGGTGCGGGGCGACACCCGCGCGACGCATTCGGACGCACCGCGGCTCTCTCTCACGCGCTCGCGCGCGCGCCCGCGGCTGCATTATTTACGACACTGTCAGCGTCTTGCTAAACGCTTCCTCGCGGAGAAGGCGGCGTGGGCTGGACTGCCGGCCGCCTCGCCGTCCCCTGCCGCCGCCGCTCCCGGTCGCTCGGCCGACGGGAACATGAAATATGAAAATATGGAACGCGCCCGCGCTCGCGGTAGTTGTCAAGCCGCGCCTGCCGAGGCAGGCTACAGCGGCGGCGGCGGCGGACGCGGGGCGCGGAGCTTACGTTGTTTTGTTCCGCGATTGGCGCAGTTAACATTAGCGAGGACGCGCGCGGGCGGTAGGCTGGCGGGGCGCGTGATGAGGAGGTGGGAGAGGAGGAGGAGGAGGAGGGGATAGAGAACGGGAGAAGAAAAAAAAAAGAAGCAAAACGGGCTGAAACGAGAAGCACGCGGTGCCGCGTGGTAGAGGGTGGCGAGGGCGACAGTGGCAGGGGAAGCGGTGTCGGTGACGGTGACGGCGGCGGTGATTGTAGTGGAGGCGGCATTTATGGCAGTAGTGGCGGCCGCGGCTGAGACGGAGGCGAAGGCGTCCGGACGCAGAGTTCGCAGTAACCTGTTTGAGCCTCGAGGAGATTACGGCGGACCTGTCTCCCTCGCTGTCTCTTAGCGTTTGGAAATTGTCTGGGAAAATGCACGCCACGGCGGTTATACATTATTTATTTTCAGCGGTGCGTCCCGACCATTTTTGTACCGGACGGCCGCGGGGGGCGCGGCGGGAGTGTTGTGTTGCTCGAATTCGGTGACAGGGTTTGATGACCAGAATTCGGGGACCAGTGGGTGCAACTGAAACATCTGGCGAATAGCGTATTGCCGATATTGTGGTGGAAATGCTGCGAGCATGGGAAAATGAAGCATTTTTGTGAAGACGTATTGTTTGCGAAAATACTGAAATCGTTTTCTTGAGATATTTTTTTACAATTCCACTACTGTAGGGAATATACTTCGTATTCTAAAAAGAATTGTTCAATTACGATCGTTTTTCTTGTGGTAATTTGATGCGTTTGGAAACACAAATGTCTGGAAGTAGTACATCGCTGTGACGTTAACCAATTTTTATTGGCTTCACTACTAATTTACTAAACCGCCTTTTTGTTCTAACATATCGATGTACACAGTTTAATCGTTCATTCATTTGAAACCATTTGCCGTGCTCCTGAAATGAAAACGTAGATGCAGGTATTATTAGCGGCGCAATTACATTTCCTCCCAGCGCGGTAGACACAAGATTATCTGTCTCATTGAGATAAATATCGTAATTGCGCAAAGTTAACTTACGAGCGTATAAAAAATCCAGTAAAAGTCAAATAAAGCCACTTGCGGTGTCTGCCGAATCTCCATTACCGCGCGTAGAGAGGCGTTTATATGCAAGATACGTCCTCTGCGCTCTGTGCGCGGCAAAGAGAAGCCTGTAAAATCGCTGATAGGATCCGCGCGGCGCGACGGGGCAGGTGCGCTTGGCGCCATGACTCGGCTGCGCGTCAATGCCGTCAGCTGAGCGACTGGCTGCGGGCCGCTTATCTCGCGGCCACGCCCCTCTCCTTCCGCTCGCCCTTCGACGACCCAGACGCCGCCGGATGGCCACAGAACTAGTTCGATTCATTCGCTCTATCGAAGTGAGCCATCGAAATCGTTCCTTGGCGATGGGTACGGCACCGCTGCATCGCGCATATAACAGTGCACGGGTCGACAGAGATGATTATGCACAGAGCAGAGCGACAGTACAATGGATGGTCTGGAAGATCAATTTAACCTCACTAAAAGTACGTTCGCCATTTGGTTTCTAAGACTAACTGTAACTTGTTATATTTTATAATTCGATAAGTTTGAAATCATATATATTAAAAATTTAGATTCATATAAAAAACAAATAAATATTTTTAAGTCACAAAATAATTCATTTACACACATATTTCCTGCAATAAATATTTATGTTTTAATTTTAATTTTGGAAGGGAAGGATATAATAACATGTTCAACACTTGTATGCTTTAGGTTAGAATGTTCATAGTGGACCTCTTGCATGCACAGAAAGGCTACTAGAAAATAATACAAAAAACATAATTGTTTTATTGATGAGTCAATATTGAGAAAGCGGGAAAAAATAAAATTATTTAGGAGACAGTAGTATGAGACTTGAGTAAGAGATAATGGTTGTCGCAAGAAATATGAAGAAAAAAGACGGGGAACAAAAGAAACAGAAGACAAGAAAGAAATATAAAATTAGTAGAAGCAGCCTTGAGGAACACAACGAAACATAGCATCGCAGCCTTCAACGCGGCGTCATCCGGACAGCACGAGCCCACGCAGTCTCTGGCCACGGAGGCCTACGACTTCCCGAGAGAAATATAAATTTTCCTTAATTCGGACATACGCAACGCAAGCGTACGGAAATTCTGGCCCTTGCTCATTAATGAGGACAAATAATTACTTCATTATTTCATAAATCCGTCCGCGTGCACTGACGGTGCGCGTTCCGCGCCGTGAGTCCGCGGACAAGGACAAGGCCGCGGCGCGGCGCGGCGGGGCGGCGTCGGGGCGCCCGGGCGACTAGGCCGGTCACCGGGCGCGACGTAACCTGCAGCGGGGCGTCGCCACCCGCCCCGCCCCCGCCCGCTCCAACGGCCCACACCAACGCCCCCGCCGTCATTTGTCACCGGCCGAGGCGGAAGCCGTCGCCGCCCGCCCCGCCCCACTCGCCCCCGACAACTCGTCTCTCGCGCCCACGCCCGCGCGCCCTCGCCGCGCCGCGCCACGCCCACCCGCCCGCCGCGCTCGCGAAGGCCACGTGCCCGCTGCCGAAACACGAGAATCAATTGGACACGCGGTCGTTTCTGGCGCGGCGACGCGAGGAGCTGCTACGCAGGGTGGGACGAGTACACTTGGCAGCCGTACATAAGCGTATGAACGAATAATACGTGGCTCTCAGAATATGTAAGGAGTAGCCCTTGGGTGGATCATGGACAGCGTACTGGCTCCCGTAGTGCGATCTTGGGTTTGATTCCAGTTCTTGTCACAATAATTTTGTTAAGTCACATCCATGAAGGTAGAAGTGGCAAGTCGTAATAATAATAATAATAATAATAATAATAATAATAATAATAATAATAATAAAATAATAATCGTATTTCTTATTTCGTCTTTATTATGAAAAAATCAAAACCTTTGTATCCACGTTAGATCTATTCAGTAATGTTTTTCATGGAATAAAATTGGGTTCATTAATTTGTTCATAATTTATTTTTATGAATTTCTGTTGATTACCAAAAAGGGGCATCTGAGACCTATTTTTGTATGCTAACCGGGCTATACTGTATTGTTTTATGTATAAACAAATTGTTCCCTTTTTCACAGATGTCTCTCTACGTTCCACCGAGTATTTTAATCAAGTGGAACATCAATCAAACAAGACTAAAGTTAAATGCAACGACAATGGCAATCGCTTTTCAGAAAGCAATGATGTTTTTTTTCCTATTCGTAAAATTATAAGACGACGATGTTCCGATCAGGGAGCCTATTCAGAATCGTATTCCCCAAAAGCAGAGGGGCGAGTAGGTCCGCAAGTCGCTTCTACCGCAATGCCCACGGGACGGTGAAAAAGCTGGGGCCAGTGCGCCCGTTCTAGGAAGCGCCACGCGCCTCGCCGCCCGGCCTTCGCCCGCGCTCGCCACTGGCTGCCAGGCGACAGCTGACGGCGGCGGCCGTGCGCGCCGCCGCCAGCGATCGGACGGCTCGGAGGTCGAGAAAGGGGAGGGGAAGAGAATTGCACAGGCTGGCCGCCTCTGGACGGAGTTTCGCTAGGCCGATTTTACTGTATGCCGAATAGTGTCTTAAACAAAGGGCTCCTGTACCTTCCTCTCGCGCACATTCCACTCGTTGAGTGTCAATTGATCGCCATCCCCCTTATTTTCTATCATCATAATTTCGATCTCCATTAATTTTAATTGCGGATGATTAAAAAAAGTGGACATAATCACATTAATATTATTTTAATTTTAACACTTATTGCCATAAATATTATCTATTCCAATTTTCTTCTTATTCTGTGGAACAATACGATTCACACGGAATGTTGGCGTTCTCCAAAGCACGATGTTTTGTACGGCTAGTTGGGAATGGGTCATTAATGCCAGAGTAGCCGTATGACGCTCAGCGGATTCGCAATCAGCGACCGTGACATACATTCGGATTTTATGCAGAATAGAGTCCACCAAAATGTTGAATGATGAATAAGGTCTTAATTTGAAAATCAACAAGTGAACGTTGCATGTAAAGAAACAAAGGGTTTGGTTCTGTTAAGTAGTACTTGTGCTAATTATGTATACCTTTCGAATCCTTGCCCACTTATTTACGAATGTGCAATTTTTCTTAACACTGGCTTGCTTATATTTTAATGCAAAAGTGATATTTATAATTACAACACACTTTGTGAAATCACTTCCATCATGTGTCAGCATCAACAGTCATTACCAAGACACCCCCACATTATACAAGAACGTACTTCACAACACTTTGACAGATGGCAAACAATTAAAACAATCATAGAAAGTTTAAGTTCCAAGTAAAGATGTTCAATATTACATTGGGAGAGGGGGCCAATTAAACCTAATATGGTAAAGGAAATCTCCACAAAAGTTTTTAAATTTTCCAGAGTTAATTTTCGAGAAAACACTTTTCCCATTACTCAGTGATCTTGCCCAAGCAGTGGATCTCCCATGAATGTTCACAACATGGTCAAAAAATGTGAAAACGGCAAAACATGCTGTTGGCAGACAGGTGGCAGCCATCGTTTGGAAATCTAACTCTGGAAACTTATTAATAAAATTATTAAAACTTTTGTGGAATATTATTTCTTTACCTATTATGGATTACCACAAGATACCTGTTATAAACCATGGCGACGAACATACGTATTAAACCTAGAGTTTGGCTACGTTTAGAGCCCCGTATTTCAATCAGCGCCACCCCGCGCCACAGCGTTGAAGTGGCGTGACAGTCGCGTCCTGGTCGCGAAGGCGTCGCGCCGCGAGCGCCCGGGGCCTGCGCACCAGCGCATCCTCCGCCGGCGATCTGGGGCGTCCTCGGGCGCCCCTAATTTGCGCCATAAACGAGCGGAGCGCGCGGCACGGGGCGGGCGGGGCGGGGCGGCGCCGGGCGGCCGGCGCGGACGGGGGCGTGGGGGTGTGGGGGCGCAGGGCGCGGTGCGCGCGGCGCGCGCGGCAGCTGGCCGCCGAGTGACCACCGCCGCGCGCATTCCGCAGGGGCGCCAGGCGCTAATTGTGGGCGCTTTACTCCGCGCCGCCGCGCCGCCGCCGCAGCGGCAGCCGGGGTCAGCCGCTGACGGACGCCGACCTCGCCCAAGCGCAGACCGTGCGCCTCGCGCGCGCCCGCCGCCCGCGACGCGCCAGCTGGACGGGCGCCCGCCCATCCCACTCAAAGTTGGGCCGGCGGGTCTTCCACGTTTCAGGTCGTCCTCATATTTCCCCCTTCGTCGAATAAAATGTAGATGGATTTAAGCAGTGAAAAACATTCCCATCAGGGTTATATGAATTGGGGGCTGTAGGTAAACTTCGTTAAACCTTATTGCACCACGACAAAAGTGCATTGGAATCTGATTAAATTATTGGAAAAAAGATATTGTAATTAATAATTAATAATAATTAATATATAATAATAATAATAAGAAGAAGAAGAAGAAGAAGAAAAAGAAGAAAAGAAAAGAGAAAAAGAAAAAGAAGAAAAAAGGAAGAAGAAGAAAAAGAAGAAGAAGAAAAAGAAGAAGAAGAAAAAGAAGAAAAAGAAGAAGAAAAGAAGACTAAGAAGAAGAAAAAGAAGAAAAAGAAGAAAGAAGAAAAAGAAGAAGAAGAAAAAGAAGAAAGAAGAGAAAAAAGAAGAAGAAGAAAAAGAAGAAGAAAAAGAGAAAGAAGAAAAAAGAAGAAAGAAGAAAAAGAAGAAGAAGAAAAAGAAGACAGAAGAAAAAGAAGAAGAAGAAAAGAAGGAAGAAGAAAAAGAAGAAGAGAAAAGAAGAAGAAGAAAAGAAGAGAGAAGAGAAGAAGAAGAAGATATGAAGATGATGATAGATGATGGAGTAGGCCGAGGCGTTGATCATCTTTCATGGAGATTGTCATGGGAATAAATTAAAGTTATGAATTAAAACAGAGGCAAAGCTTCCCTTATGAAAACATTTGTTTACAGCATAGTCATTTTTTCGACGCAAATTAATAACTAACAATATAAGCACGTGAAAACATATTAATTTTCCTCCTTTTTATGATCAAAGTGACTTAAATCCCGCACCGTATTCACTGCTTGATATCGTGACTGCGAGTTGTCGAGCGTGAGGGTGCAAGAAGGGAGAGAGAAAGTACTCGCTGGAAGCGCTCACACAAGTCATCAATCCAACTTAAAGCTCCCGGGGCTTATCCCGGCGGCCTGCGTTCTCCCGCCCACCGAGCAGACAGGCGTCGAACGGCGCGGCGGCGGCGGCAAGTTCGGGGATGGCGGGTCAGCCAGGCAGCGCACAGAAGGCGCTCGTAGGCGCCGCTTCGACAGATGCCTCCTCCCGCGGCAGCTCGGCGCGGCGCGGCGCGGCGAGAGAGAGATAAGCGCGGGGCGGCGCCCCATATAGCGAGCCGAGCGGAACGCAAAAAATTCGGGTCTCCTGTTCGCCACGCTCCGGGGCGCGCCAGGCGGCTCAGCCTGCAACGAGGGCGCAGCTCGTGGGTACTTGGGCGCTGCCACGGAGACATGCCTCTGGTGGGGCGCTTGTGGAACCCTGGTTGAAGCGGTGCTCTCAGATCTACCCACCAAGAAAACTGCTCAAGAGGTTGCTTAACGTTTAAAATATTCTACACACGGGCGTCCTATTCACTCTCGGGAAATCTAGGGTGGTGGGTTTACAATCACGTGATTTTTCCGGGTGGCAAGATAAAGTGAACTCGTCCATGTGTCTCATCTTCATATTGCCAAAGAAAAGTTCTAAAACTTCTGGTACAAGGTAAGCCCGGTTGGGGAGCGGTCCAAATTAATATGACTCTGTAAAAATGTATAGAATACAAATTGTAATTATTAACTGCTCTGGAGCTGCAAATCCCGTTTACAATATGTATGGAGAATAAAATCTCTAGAATCAGTATCTTCCAAACAGTTTATTTCAAAAATGTGACTTTCCGTCACATTTCAAAAAATCATAATGGGAAATGTTATTAACCTTAGAATATTTTGTGCCATGATCAAACATTATTCACGTTACCGATTTTACATGCGTATAACCCATAAGACCAGGCTGCACATTCAAACTATTGTTACACATTTACTGAATTGAACAGTATGATTGCTTACGAGTTATCCAAGAATATAACAAAAAAACATATCATCGAGTAGGCCATGAAAGTTTGCAGGACACTCCGCGCAATTCCGTGTACGCTGCACATTCACACACTGCCTGGCACAATTTAAAATCCAGAAGTTTCTTTTCATCTTTAGTAAAACACGGGCGACAATGACACCACAAGAACGCGGCAATTTTGTTAGCGAAACGTTTAATTCGCACCCTCTTACCGGAGGAGTTTGCAGTTCGTCCACAGCGAATTAGGAATCGAACATTTCAGCAGCCGATATCTTCCCATTCATCTTAACACGCGCCGAATTTCTTCCTGAAGCTTTCGTTCTCGGAGCAAACTTCCTGTCGTGTCGCGGTCGCCGCCTCCGAGCCCCGCGGCGGAGAGTTTCCTTCCTGGCCGCCAGCGAATTCCACGCAGACACAGGACGCCTCTTCACATTGAAGCCTCCACAAAGACGGGCTTTATGGTAACGCGCACGCAACGCAACGCAACGCGACTCCCGGGCGTCAGCGAACGATCGCGGCGTCCGCCTCGCCACGCACACCACTCCTTCTCCCGCGCCCTCCGGCCTCGTCGCAGGCGCATGATTGGTAGCCTGTCCGCACGCCGCGTCCTCACCGCCGCGGCGGCCAACAAGGGTGAGAGTCGCTCTGCGTCGCCCCCCTTGCGAAGAAGCGGTGCGCGAACGCCCTAATGAACCTCTTAATGGCGCTGCACAAAGGCTCAAAAAGCGTTCCGTTTCATTCTTCTGTGTTAGTTTTCTTTGGATAAATCGTGCTTCCATCAACCACCGCGGGCGGCGAGATCCCCCCCTTCCCCCCCCCCTCGGCAGCGGGAGGGGCACGGGGCGAAAGGGGGGCTTTTTTCTCCCCTTCGCGTCACCCCCTTCCGGCCTCGCGCGGCCGGGACTCGTGCTTGGTAGGTTCATAGCGGGGCGGCAGCGGCGGCGGGGCCGCGCGATCCGTGACTGGAACCGCACAGGGGTGAGATCCGCGCGCGACCCGGCGAAACTGCCCGCCGCACGCCGGGGGCGGTAGCGGCGGCGGCGTGGTTGGCGGTGGTAGTGGTGGTGGTGGGCTGGTGCGGCCGTTTCCACCCTTGTGTTTCGCCAAGAGCAATCTCTCCCGAACAGTCGGGGGAGTGAGACGCGAGCTTCAATCTTGCTTTGAAATCGCCGCAAAACCCCCGATAAAAACGCACGTCACCAAACAATTAGTAACTACTGCCTCGCAAATGTAGGTCTCGATTCCACGGCTTCGTATAAACAACTGGTATTAAACTACAGAAATTGTATCAAGAAATTGTTTTGAGATTTTCGCTATATGCTCTCGGAGGATGGATAAATGTAAATTTCTGAGTGCCTATTTCCTTGAAGACACGTCCAATTTTTTCAACATTGTAACAACTGTGAGTAAGATAGTGAGTAAACTATGTCTTAAATCTTCAGACATTGGATAAGACTTTTAAAGAGAACATCTCTAATTTGTTTTCCAGTAATTTGTCGATCTTTGACTAGTTTCTCTTTTCAAAAATCTTGCTAAGATGTTTAACTTTACCTAGTTTACGGTGTAATAAAACCGTGAAATTCAGAAAGTTTTCTTTGCAATGACACAGATAGGTTATTTGCACTAAACAATTACCTAATTGCGATGTATTGCACAAATAGATTTTCTTGCTAAAATTACGAGTACCAACCAAAATCATTAGCTACCGTGTCCCAACTGCTTCAAAAACCAAAGACCAAGAAAGACGTGTGGCATGAGAATGTGTTCTCCACGTTGGGGTTTTGTGTATGTACGAAAACCGGCGTCGAAGATTCGTAAATTAATCTTTCACGATTCTGCGACTACTCGGCAGCGACTAGTATTGACGTTCTTGATACCTTGTCACTGATCTATTCTCATTTTGTATAATCTTGATTCTATAATTCAATGGCTTACTGTTTGCTACTTTATAAACCTGCAGAGAATGACAGTAATTAATTTTAAGAGTGTCCCAATAAACAAACCTACACCACACACGCACACACACACCAACACACACGATGCTTGGACATAAAAATACGATACAAAATTACTCAACTTTTGCTTTAAATACAATTGACACTTATCTAGAAGAAAGGTATTATGAATTAACACGACATTGATAAAAATATTAAATGAATGCAAAAGGTTCTACATTGAAATTGAAATACAAATCGCTTTTCCGCTTGGTGCTTTCCACGGCTTAAAACGGGTTAATTATCTTAATGCAATGGATTTTCTGAAATTAGTTAACCCAAATGTGTGTATAAAAAATATTTTATTTCAAAATAAACTTTGCTATTAACAGATTTAATATAAGATAGAACTAAGTTTTTTTTCTATAGAGGCCTTTTAGCACATTAACAGTTTTGATTCCCATATATCTAGGCTAGAGAACTAACAAAATTTCCCCATCGTAGGTAAAAAATCCTTTCCACTTCCCCTCCAGAGCCTACATTTCCCTCACTATTTAATCAATATCTACTTGCTCGGTGGTTTAATTTTCCGAACCTAGATCTGGCCACCCATCTTCTGTCATGATTGCATTTCCCTTTTAAATAATTAGAAATATCATCCACCTAAATAAATGTCTTTTTTTTTTTTTTGTTATTGAGGTTGCCCATCAACTACTAGGTCTTAGCGACCACTATTGCGTGTAAACGGTATGGTAACTTGAGGATGACCCTATATGATTGATGAAGGGGTGTGAAAGGACGAATACAATACAACAACGCCCGAGCGGGACCGCGATCCTTCGGTCGAGATCGCTTCGGCACTACTGCCTTAGCGATTCTCGGCCGTCCGGATAATATCATTTGCTAACAAGATGGGTAGTATTGATAATGTAATAGTTAACAAGAAATATTAATTTACAATTAACCAACCAGCGAGTTTCCACTGAGTTGCGGTTGAGCTAAACCTCTCTGGCTTCCGTTCCCGAAGGCCAGTGGCCTCCAGAGATTTCGTCTTGCTGCGCACGTTGGTCCGGACCAACGACAGAATCCGGTGGCGCGGCGCGACCGTGTACTTTATGGCGGGCGATTCCATTAATTAAGCAGGCTCGCGGTGCGACGGCCACGGGCCCGAAAAGCCGCACGCGGTGAACAGCACGAGATCCGCGCGATATCCGACAAAATACACCGCCTCATAGCTGAAGTAGCACTTCATTAGCGCAGGCCGCATTAAACGCCATGACTTGGTGACGCCGCTGCCATCGCTGCCGTTCGGCCTGAGAACCGGTTACAGAGCGGCCCACGTGCAAACAGAAGCATCTATTGTCCCACAGGAGCCCGGTCCGCACGTAAATGCTTTAACTACTGCAGGAAAAAGTTTTTAATTTATTTTCGATTAAACTGAAGCGATGCGGGACGTTTGTTAAATCGCGTAGTTCATTACCAATTCTATATGATGAGAGAGTAAATTGGTCCAGTAGGAAATGTGTTTGCTGTGTAATAGAGGAGGTTTATGAACAGATTCAATTGTTTTAAGTGTTTAAGAGCCCATTGCTTGTACTTTGTTTACATATTCTAACAACCCCTTTTAAGTATATCTCTCATTATCAATTGTATCCCATCAAAAACATAGTGAATTTGTTTTTTGTGAAGAAACTTAAGTTACCACACTGATTTGAATTGGTTCATATGAAATGAAGAACGAAAATAAATTATACGAAGCGAAAAGAAAGCATCCTGATTAGGCCATTTTCAATGAAAACAATTTATTAGAAATAAATGTTTCAACGACACCAGAGATACACGCAACGCTCTTACCAATTCGGTCTTTTAAATCTACCGAGCCATTAATATCAAACGTATTGACAGCCCAAAAAAGACGGTTCTTCCAACGCGGCGTTGCACGTCGGGCATGCATGTCCCCCGTCCGCGGGGCGCCGCCGCGGCGCGGGCCACGATAATCTGCCAATTGTCAACGGGGCGCTGACAAATTGCCGACGTGGTCGCGCCCTTATACGCCCGCGGCAGCGCGGCCCGAACACGGCCAGCGCGTCGCCACGCGGACGCACGCGGGCGCATCGGGGGGCGGGGCGGTGCGGCGACACCCGCGCGGAACGCATTCGGACGCAACGCGGCTCTCTCTCACGCGCTCGCGCGCGGCGCCCCGGCTTGCATTATTTAGACACTGTCAGCGTCTTGCTAAACGCTTCCTCGCGAGAAGGCGGCGTGGGCTGGACTGCCGGCCGCCTCGCGTCCCTGCCCGCCGCTCCGGTCGCTCGGCCGACGGGAACATGAAATATGAAATATGGAACGCGCCCGCGCTCGGTAGCTTCAAGCCGCGCCTGCCGAGCAGGCTACAGCGGCGGCGCGGCCGGCGGCGCGGCGGACCGCGGGGGCGCGGAGCTACGTGGTTTTGTTCCCGCGTTGGCGCGTTAACATTAGCGAGGGACGCGCGCGGGCGTAGGCTGGCGGGGCGGCGGATGAGGAGGTGGTGAGAGGGGAGAGGAGGATAGGAACGGGGAAGGAAGAAAAGAAAAAGCAAAACCGACTGACAACGAGAAGCACGCGGTGCGCGTGGTAAGAGGTGGCGAGGGCGACAGTGCAGGGGAAGCGGTGTGGTGACGCGGCAGTGATCGTAGTGGAGGCGGCATTATGGCAGTTAGTGGCGGGCCGCGGCTGAGACGGAGGCGAAGGCGTCGGACGCAGAGTTCGCAGTAACCTGTTTGAGCCTCGAGGAAATTACGGCGACCTGTTCTCCCTCGCTGTCTCATAGCGTTTGGAAATTGTCTGGGAAAATGCACGCCAGGCGTTATACATTATGTTATTTATTTCCAGCGGTGCGTCCCCGACCATTTTTGTAACCGGACGGCCGCGGGGGCGCGGCGGAGTGTTGTGTTGCTCGATTCGTGACAGGTTTGATGACCAGAATTCGGGGACCAGTGGTGTGCAACTGAAACATCTGGCGAATAGGTATTGCCGGAGTAACTTGTGGTGGAAATGCTGCGAGCCATGGAAATGAAGCATTTTTTGAAGACGTATTGTTTGCGAAAATAACTGAAATCGTTTTCTTGAGATTATTTTTTTACCTTCCACTACTGTGGGAATAACTTCGTATTCAAAAAAGAATTGTTCAATTACGATCGTTTTCTTGTGGTAATTTGATGCGTTTGGAAACACAAATGTCTGGAAGCTAGTACATCGCTGTTGACGTTACCAATTTTTATTGGCTTCACTACTAATTTACTAAACCGCTTTTTTGTTCAACATATCGAGTACACAGTTTAATCGTCTCATTCATTGAAACCATTGCCGCTGCTCCTGAAATGAAAACGTAGATGCAAAGGTAATTATTAGCGGCGCAATTACATTTCCTCCCAGCGCCGGTAAGAACAAAGATTATCTGTCTCATTGAGATAAATATCGTAATTGCGCAAAGTAACTTACTGAGCGATATAAAAAATCCAGAAAAAGTCAAATAAAGCGCATTGCGGTGTCCTGCCGAATCTACCATTAACCCGCGCGAGAAGAGGCGTTTATTGCAAGATACGTCCTCTGCGCTCTGTGCGCGGCAAAGAGAAGCCTGTAAAATCGCTGATAGGGACCGCGCGGCCGCGACGGGCAGTGCGCTTGGCGCCATGACTCGGCTGCGGTCAGAATTGCGTTCAGCTGAGCGACTGGCTGCCAGCAGGCCGCTATATCTCGCGGCCAACGCCCCTTCCCTTCCGCTCGCCCTTCGACGACCCAGACGCCGCCGGATGGCCACAGAACTAGTGCTCGAATTCATCGCTCTATCGAAGTGAGCCATCGAAAATCGTTCTTGGCGATGGGTACGGCACGCTGCCATCGCGCATATAACAGTGCACGAGGTCGACAAGATGATATGCACAGAGCAGGCGACAGTAACAATGGGACTTGTCTGGAAGATCAATTTAACCTACTAAAAGTACTTCGCCAGTTGGTTATAAGACTAACTGTACTTGTTATATTATTTATAATTAAAAATTTTTTCGATAAGTTTGAAATCAATAATTAAAATTTAGATCATAGTAATGATAAACAAATAATATTTTTAAGTGCACAAATAATGATCATTTACACACATATTTTCCTGCAATAATATTTATTTTTAATTTTCATATATTTGGAAGGAAGGGATATAATAAACATGTTCAACACTTGTATGCTTTAGGTTGAGAATGTTCATAGTGGACCATCTTGCATGCACAGAAAGGCTACTAGAAAATAATACAAAAAGCATAATTGTTTTATTGATGAGTCAATATTGAGAAAGCGGGAAATAAATAAAATTATTTAGAGACAGTAGTATGAGACTTGAAGAAGAGATAATGTTGTGTCCGCAAGAAATATGAAGAAAAAAGACGGGGAACAAAAGAAACAGAAGACAAGAAAGAAATATAAAATTAGTAGAGCAGCCTTGAGGAACACAACGAAACATCAGCATCGCGCCTTCCAACGCGGCGTCATCCGGACAGCAGAGCCCACGCAGTCTCTGGCCACGGAGGCCTCAACGACTTCCCAAGAGACAATATTAAATTTTCCTTAATTGGACATACGCAAACGCAAGCCCGTCACGAAAATTCTGGCCCCTTGCTCAATTAATGAGACAAATAATTACTTCATTATTTCATAACATCCGTCCGGCGTGCACATGACGGTGCCGCGTTCCGCGCCCGTGAGTCGCGCGGACAAGGACAAGGCCGCGGCGCGGGCGGGCGGGCGGCGTCGGGGCGCCGGGCGACTAGGCGCGGTCACCAGGGCGGCACGCGTAATCCTGCACGCGGGGCGTCGCCACCGCCCCGCCCCCGCCCGCTGCCAACGGCCCACAACCAAACGCCCCCGCCGTCATTTGTCACCGCGCCGAGGCGGAAGCCGTCGCCGGCCCCGCCCCGCCCCATCGCCCCCCGACAACTCGTCTCTCGCGCCCACGCCCGCGCGGCCCTCGCCGCGCCCGCGCCCACGCCCACCACCGCCCGCCGCGCTCTGCGAAGGCTCACGTGCCCGCTGCCGAAAACACGAAGGAATCAATGGACACGGCGGTCAGTTTTGGCGCGGCGACGCGAGGAGCTGCTACGCAGGGTGGGACGAGTACACTTTGGCTAGCCTACATAAGCGTAATGAACGAATAATACGTGGCTCTCAAGAAATTAGGAGTAGCCCCTTGGGTGGATCATGGACAGCGTACTGGACATCCCGTAGCTGCGATCTTTTGGGTTTGATTCCAAGTTTCATTGTCACAATAATTTTGTTAAGTCACATCCACTGAAGGTAGACAGATTGCGCAGTCGTTAATAATAATAATAATAATAATAATAATAATAATAATATAATAATAATAATAATAATAATAATCGTATTCTTATATTTTCGTCTTATTATGAAAAAATCAAATACCTATTGTATCCACGTTAGACTATTCAGTAATGTTATTTCAATGGAATAAAATTTGAGGTGTCATTAATTTGTTCATAATTTAATTTTTATGAATTTCTGTTGATTACAAAAAGGGGCATCTGAGACCTATTTTTGTATGCTAACCGGGCTATACTTGTGGATTGTTTATGAAAACAATTGTTTCCCTTTTTACAGATGTCTCTCATACGTTCCACCGAGTATTTTATCAAAGTGGAACATCAATCAAAAACAAGACTAAATGTTAATGCAACGTACAATGGCAATCGGCCTATTTTCAGAAAAGCAATGATGGTTATTTTTTCCTATTCAGTAAAATGTATAAGACGACGATGTTCGATCAGGGAGCCTATTCAGAATCGTAAATTCCCCAAAAGCAGAGAAGGGGCGAGTAGGTCCGCAGTCGCTTCTACCGCAATGCCCCGGGACGTGTGAAAAAGCTGCGGGCCAGTGCGCCCGTTCTAAAGGAAGCGCCCACGCGCTTCGCCTGCCCGGCCTTCGCCCGCGACTCGCCCACTGCTGCCAGGCGACAGCTGACGGCGGCGGCCGTCGGCGCCGCCGCCAGCAGATCGGACGGCTCGGAGGTCGAAGAAATGGGGAGGGGAAGAAGAATTGCACAGGGCGGCGCCTCTGGACGGAGTTTCGCTGGCCGATTTTACGTGTATGCCGGAATAGTGTCTTAAACAAAAGGGCTCCTGTAACTTCCTCCTCGCGCACATTCCACTCGTTGAGTGTAATTGATCCGCCATCCCCACTTTTTTCTATCATCATAATTTCGATCTCCAATTAATTTTAATTGCGGATGATTAAAAAAAGTGACATAATCACATTAATATTATCTTTAATTTAACACTTATTGCCTATAAATATTATCTATTCCAATTTTCTTCTTATTTCCTGTGGAACAATACGATCACACGGAATTGTTGGCGTTCTCAAAGCACGATGTTTTGTACGGCTAGTTGGGAGGGTCATTAATGCCAGAGTAGCCGTATACGCTCAGCGGATGTCGCAATCAGCGACGGTGACATACATTCGGATTTATTATGCAGAATAGAGTCCACACAAAATGCTTGAATGATAATAAGTCTTAATTTGAAAATCAACAAGTGAAGTTGCATGTAAAGAAAACAAAGGGGTTTTGGTTCTGTTAAATAGTACTTGTGCTAATTATGTATACCTTTCGAATCCTTGCCCACTTTATTTCGAATGTTGCAATTTTTCTTAACACTGGCTTGCTTATATTTTAAATGCAAAAGTGATATTTATAAATTACAACACACTTTGTGAAATCCTCCATCATGTGTCGAGCAATCAACAAGCTTCATTACAAGGACACCCCCACTTATACAAGAACGTACTTCACAAACACTTTGACAGATGGCAAACAATTAAAATCAAGTATAGAAAGTTTAAGTTCCAAGTAAAGAATGTTCAATATTACATTGGGAGAGGGGGCCATATTAAACCTAGATATGGTTAAAGGAAATCTCCACAAAAGTTTTGATAATTTTCCAGAGTTAATTTTCGAGAAAAACACTTTTCCCATTACTCAGTGATATCTGCCCAAGCAATGTGGATCTCCCATGAATGTTCACACATGGCTGCAAAAAATGAAAACGCAAAACATGCTGGTTGCAACAGGTGGCAGCCATCGTTTGGAAATCTAACTCTGGAAACTTATAATAAAAAATTTATTAAAACTTTTGTTGGAATTATTTCCTTTACCCAATATTATGGATTACCAACAAGATACCTTTATAAACCACGGGAATGTTAAACCTAGAGTTTGGACATACGTTTAGAGCCCCGTATTTCAATCAAGGCCCCCCGCGCCACGCGTTGAAGTGGCGTGACAGTCGCGTCCTGGTCGCGAGGCGTCGCGCCGCGAGGCCCGGGGCCTGCGCACCAGCCGACATCCTCCGCGGCGATCTGGCGTCCTCGGGCGCCCCCTAATTTGCGCCATAAACGAGCGGAGCGCGCCGGCACGGGGCGGGGCGGGGCGGGGCGGCGCCGGGCGGCCGGCGCGGACGGGGGGCGTGGGGGTGTGGGGGCGCAGAGGCGCGGTCGCGCGGCGCGCGCGGCAGCTTGGCCGCCGAGTGACCCACCGCGCGCGCATTCCGAGGCGCCAGGCGCTAATTGTGGGCGCTTTACTCCGCGCCGCCGCGCCGCCGCCGCAGCGGCAGCCGGGTCAGCACGCAGACGCGAACGCCGACCTCGCCCAAGCGCAGACGGCGCCTCCGCGCGCCCGCCGCCCGCGACGCGCCAGCTGGACGGGCGCCCGCCCCATCCACTCAAAGTTGGCCGGGGGTCTTCCACGTTTCAGGGTCGTCCTCATATTTCCCCCTTCGTCGAATAAAAATGTAGATGGGATTTAAGCAGTGAAAAACATTCCCATCAGGGGTTATATGAATTGGGGGCTGTAGGTAAACTTCGTTAAACCTTATTAGCACACGACAAAAGTGCATTGGATCTGATTAAATTATTGGAAAAAAGATATTGTAATTAATAATTAATAATAATAATATATAATAATATAATAAGAAGAAGAAGAAGAAGAAGAAAAAGAAAGAAAAGAAAAGAGAAAAGAAAAAGAAGAAAAAGGAAGAAGAAGAAAAAGAAGAAGAAGAAAAAGAAGAAGAAGAAAGAAAGAAGAAAAAGAAGAAAAAAAGAATGACATAAAAGAAGAAAAAGAAGAAAAAGAAGAAGAAGAAAAAGAAGAAGAAGAAAAAGAAGAAGAAGAAAAAAGAAGAAGAAGAAAAAGAAGAGAAAAAAGAAGAAGAAAAAGAAGAAGAAGAAAAAGAAGAAGAAGAAAAAGAAGAAGAAGAAAAGAAGAAGAAGAAAAGAAGGAAGAAGAAAAAGAAGAAGAAGAAAAGAAGAAGAAGAAAAAGAAGAGAAGAAGAAGAAGAAGAAGAAGATGATTGATAGATGATGGAGTAGGCCGAGACGTTGATCATCTTTCATGGAGATTTGTCGTGGAGTAAAATTAAAGTTCAGAATAAAAACAGAGACAAGCTTCCCTAGGAAAACATTTGTTTATAGCAAGTCATTTTTTCGACGCAAATAAATAACTAACAATATAAGCCACGTGAAAACATTTATATTTGCTACTTCTTAGGGATCAAGTGACTTAAATCTCCGCGCACCGTATTCAGTGCTTGATATCGTGACTGCGAGTTGTCGAGCGTGAGGGTGCAAGAAGGGCAGAGAAGAAAGTACTCGCCTGGGAGCGCTCAACACAAGTCATCAATCCATCTTAACGTCTCCCCGCGGGCCTTATTCCGGCGGCCTGCGTTCTCCGCCCACCGAGCAGAAACAGGCGTCCGAACGGCGCGGCGGCGGCGTGCAAGTTCGGGGAAGGGCGGTCAGCAGGGAGCGCACAGGAGGCGCCTCGTAGGCGCCGCTTCGACAGAATGCCTCCTCCCGCGGCAGCCTCGGCGCGGACGGCGGCGCCGGCGCGGCGCTGCACGCGCGTCGCAGCGGGCGAGATCGCATCTAAACGGAGTGCGGTCGCGCGAGGTACCGCGCGGGGGCCTCGCTCGCGCCCGCGGGGCCGGCCTCCACGCGCCGCACAGC